>JACSZP010023452.1:7716-19496 GCA_016161895.1 Pinna nobilis
CCTTGGGTTCAAATATGATTCTGCCTAATCGAAGTTCTAATGATTTAATGGATAATATGTTTTAGGGATCATGGTTTGTTGAATGGGACTCTAGATTGCTATGCTCATCCTATAGTTAGCCAATTTAGCCATTGACTTTTGTTTTTTCTTTTGGTTTTTCAAAATTGGCTAAGAAAATTGCTTGGCTAATTTTTGTCTAAGAGATTTAGAGTCCATGGTGTCCCCTGTGTTCGTTTAAACTATCCATGCATGTCTGGAAATGACCCTTTCCTATGACAGTGCTTTTTGAGAAAGATTTCCAAAAAACCTCTTTTAAGCCAGTTAAAAGAAAAATGATATATAGTATCTTCTCAAGGTGAAGATTCAAGGCCCTGTTATTTTAGCCACACTTGGGTAAAATGTCCAAATTATTGGCATCCGGATAAATGAGGCTCAACTGCTCAACCAAGTTGTTATGAAAGACATTTATTTGTGAAAGAAACTTTAAAGAGTGTTGAGATAAAGTGGTGCCTCGCTATGTAAATTTTGATGATAAACAAGATAGTTTCTTAAGCTGGACTATCAAATGGCTGCAATGATAAGAAGAGAGAATTTGATGGTCCTTAAATTGGAATTGACCACAAAGTCGGCATGAAATAGACTCGAACAAGATGCTGAGTATTGCTAACGGGTTGCCATGAATATGCGCCATGCAAGTAGATCAATTGAAACTTGATCAGTAACTCAACAGTGCGAAGCTTTATTCAGAGAAAGTTTCATGTCAATACATACAAAAATGACACACATGCACAAAACGACCAAAAAAAAAAATAATCGGAAAGCCGAATTGTTCATCCCGTGTACCTCAATCATAAGTGCCAAGTATAGGCGAAATTTGTCGCCCTTCACCAGCACAAGGTGACGCTCATCGTTGATGGACTTGTAGTGATAAGTAGAGGGTGTTTGGTGGTCTTATTTGTGGGGTGGTCACCCATTTGCGGTGTTCTTTAATGTTCGATGGTGGTCGTTGGATGGTCTCTACTGATGTTTACGAGAATTTGCTTCTCAATTATTTCATCCGAATTTGGCGGATTGACCACTCAACAGAGGAAACTAACGTTACTTCACCTGGTCTCATCCCTGGGGTTTCAGAGGTCTGGCCTCCGTACCAGGCATAGACTTTGGGAATTTACATAAGTCGTAAAATTTTATTAACTCCAGCTAATACAGAATTCTGATTGGTTGATAAGAGGGATTTGAGAAAATTCTCAGACTTGTGTAAATTTTTATGTTTTATGGTCCAATCCCTTGGTTTTGTCTAATATTCACCAAATTTGTATATTGGCTCCTTATTCTTATCGCGGTTGATACTTTGGTACATGTATTAAACACCATGCAAATTGAAACGATAAGGTACCTGCACTGAGTTCTTAACTCTCTGCCTTTGAAAAAGCGTTGACCTTCTTGATTTCCATACATTTTGGAATATTAATATATTGTAAATCATGTAATAACTTCTTGAAATTTGATTGGTTAAAAAATTGACAACGTACCAATGTAACTAACGACGGTCACCATACCTTATTTATCAATTTTCCCGCGGGATCATGCATGCCATATAATATTGCAATGCGAGTTATGTCCCTTATGCTACAAACCGTTTATTTGGACACCATTCTACATCGTTCTCGTCGACTGGACACTGTATATAAAAGTATATTTGAGAATGGTGATGATGTCGCAGAGCCATAAAAAAGAGATTACCACATGATTTTAAACAGAAATTTTGTCGGTACCGGGGGATAATGTTTGATCCACACATATGCAGCACAACTTTATGATATTTGTTTGATTGTACTGAAGGTTTACTTTCTATAAATCCAGAAATTTAGCGAAGTTATATTTTAGCAAAACGATTGACGTACATTTGTTCGCCTTACTATATTCCCTCGATTTTTGATGTATAGGTAGGCTGCTAGTGCTGATTGAAATGTTGTGAGCCTCGTATTGAAGGAAGTACGCAATGATGTTCTCTTTAAGTCCAATAATTTTCTGTCTATATAGGGCGGTGTACCCAAGAACTGGTCTCATTTGACCGGTTTGTATCGACGTGGTAGCACTCTGAAGTAAACTGTATTTCATTATAAAAAGTACAGTAGGGCTCACGGCGGATGTGATCAGTCGACAGCGAATGCTTACTCCTCCTAGGCACCTGATCCCACCATTGGTATATCCAGCGGTCCGTGTTTATCCAACTCTTCCAGGCGGATGTGACCGGTTGACAGGTGATGCTTACTCCTCCTAGGCACCTGATCCCACCTTTGGCATATCCAGGTGTCCTCGTTTGCCCAACTCTTTATACTGTATTTTATGTAGGAGTAATGAGATCGGTAATTGTTCATAACCTTTACTTTTTCATCTTGTATTAGATGCAGAAATGACTAGTTTTAGTAGTACCGGAGCCTTTGGGTCTCAGCTATTATCGAAAAACACACTCTAACCTGTACAACCCAAATGCAAGAGAGCTTAAGGCCCATCTGTAAAAACAATATTTCGATTCTCCTATGCTTTTGTTTCATATTCAATATAATATGCGGCCCCAGCCAGATTTTCAGGTTTTTCAAAATTTTCAACTTCTACTCCTGTCATATTATCACATTGAACATGTGGTACTTCAGTTTCTGTGGTTGTTTTATAATTTTTGAACGAAAAAACTTTTTGATCCATAATTGTATTCATCGTCCGTACCTATGAACTATGACCCAGAACTTCAATATGAACTCTGATGCCCGTACAGATATGTTACCGTCAATTATTTAGTTTCAGTGAGTGCTGATAGTATTTTTGTTCCGAAACTTTAGAATTTGTATGAATTAAACATTTTCTTTTTCAATATAATCTGAAATTCGTAATTCAACTAGTGGTCTCAAACTTCTCATCTAGTCTTCTCGCAGAGTATAGTGTTTCATTCACATACATGTATCGTGTCATTTTTTATATTTCTCATATTACGTTCAGAATGGGAAGGCGTGTCCAATTATTGATTGACACGCCCGAGTTTGATTACATGTCTCATAACCACGCCCACTAAATTCCTCTACCGTCTTTGACAACACTTTGAGATATAACTCTCTAGATAGGGATTTGAATACGTAAATCCTTTTGAATTAAAAGTATGACAGCCGTTGATGATTCTTCTTGACACCAGGAGGTGATGGATTCGAACCGGGACGGAGCGTCTAGCTTTTCAAGCCCTTCAAATGTGATAGCGAATATTGCAATACTGTGTCACAGTATCTGTGAACTATCTATTAAATGACCCAGTGTACCGAGTATAGGCCATTATTTGAAGTCATTCACAGGCCATCGGTGACGTGGCGACTTTTCAATCAGGATGAAAGACTTGTCATGTTTTTTAATTTTTGTATTTAACACCACCCAATTAAATTAAAAATTAAAACAAATCATACTTTTGAGTGGAACGTTAAACCACAACAAAATGTTAAAGGGATAGAACCTCGCTTGACGCAAAGAGGAAGTAACAGCCATCGCTTATCTTATCGTTCCGAAACCGGTTAAAGATTGATACATTTAAATCTATTTGTTTGTTGATCTTTACGGCGACATGTATGCAATGTACTTTAGCGACACATCAGTTAAAAATATGTCGTATCATGAACCTGTTATTCGAACGTGGAATTTTAAAGCAAACGCCCCTGTCGTAGATTAGTCGGTGTGTCATAGCGGTGAGTGTTTATCTTTAATAGGTTGTTTTAAATAACCACAAAAGCATTGTTTAAATAACCAATATTGATTTACTGTGTACAGAGTAGTATCCGTCCCGTTTTGTTTTCGCCCCGATGCACTGGCAGACAGTTTCGTCCCGTCTTCACATACATTCGCCCAGTCTCCTCATAATTCTATTCAAGAAAAAGTAACCTTTCGGAATCCTCCAGTCCTTCCTAACTATGAAGAATAAAGGGAGGGACATAAAGCAAGGGGGATTCCCCTGTATACAGTATAATGTATTGGTATTTTTGGAATTGCATATACATATGCAGATGAATCTTGAAAACTCGAATGTCTTTCTTTGGAAGTTATTGACCTCTCGAAGTAAAACTACTGTCCCAGCTTTTTCCGTGATAAATTAATGAAAAGGTACAAGTAACGAACAGGGATCGATCTCATAATTCTTATAAATAATGCAAAATAAGTAGATGGGCAAATATGGACCCATGGACACAACAGAGGTGGGGTCAGGCGCCTATGAGGAGTAAGCAGCTCCTGTTGACCGGTCACACCCGCCGTGAACCCTATATCTAATCAAATTTAGCCTCGATCTTTCGAACGTTGACGTCGAAGATTTCGATCTCTCGAATAAATCTCACAAGTACGAAACTTAATATACCTGTGACATATCATCTCAATCTTTTGAAATGTGAGTTTTCGGAAGACGGTTATTACCGCATGCTTATTTCATAGTCAAGATTACGACAATGTTAAATCACGTACCTAAATGATGAGTGATGAGAATATTGCCCTGGAAAGTGAGTGAATAAGTAGGTGTTGGTCGGCGGAAAAGCGTTCAGATTGAGAGGTATCGTATTTTCGTAAACTCGAAGTCTCGAAAACTCGAAGTTTATCAACGCTCCGGAGCATTTCGAGTTTGCGAGATACAATTGTATATGCATGTTAATTGAGGATATAGATTCATTCATATCAGCGATTGTGTACGGATGACGTTACGGAAAAAAAAATCCAAAGCTATTTAGTAGTTATGAAAGCAACCGCGATGGTCATTGAAGCGTGGGTCTCGAATGTTTCTCTGATTGTTTTGTTAAATGGTCGGTGATGTAATTTGTAGGTGGAGTAGGGAAATGTAAAGGTTTAAAGCGTGATACTGTAGCTATTTGGTCACAAGAGCCCACAAATACTAATACAATAATGAGTTCAGTTCATTTTATTTCGAGATACATATCTATCCCATCAATGCCTGCACAATTAGCAACATATATTATGCAACATATTAGAAAACTTGCAAAGATGTGTGAGAGATTGTCGCACTAATTACTATTAATTCATTGGGGAAGTGAATAAAACGAAAGCTTAAAATAATAGATATACAACAATGCTTCAGAGATTGTCAACAATGCAAACTTCGAGGTTGCAGACATCCAAATATAACAAAAAGATTAGGCAATGTTAATTGTGGCTTTGATTGCGACGGTACCACGCCAACAATATTGAAATAATTAAGTAGAAGATTGCCGAGTGATAGAGGCTAAAGTAAAATTATCAGTCAATGTCTCTTACTGATATCCTGGCACGTGACGCCTATCTCTCTCTCTCTCTCTCTCTCTCTCTCTCTCTCTCATTTGGGAGAGTATAGAAGAAAGAAATAACAGCTTTAAGAGATTATTCTCAAGATTTGATGTATCCAGTTAATTGATGCTTGGACAAAAATCATTAGGCCATTTGTTTTAGATTTATTCTTTCAGAGTGATTTGTTTCTCTTTTGCACCCGAAGTCCGGTACTTGTGCATAAAAAGAAACGAAAGATGAGGATACCAATGAGGCATTTAAAAGTCGAACAAATCAATATCAAGGCCAAGAAGAAAGGGAGGCAATTCTACAAACAGTCATCCACACTACGACATTAAAACTTTAACATGAATAACACGAACCCCATTAAGAACTTGAAGTGAGTTCTCATGAAGGGTAAGCAACTCCTGCTTCACGCACGGTGCCCGTCGTGTAACCTTTCTTTCGAATCCGGAAAGACGTCTAATCTCAACTCGTTAAACAATATGGGGTTCCCCTTTCTAGTATGTTGTATGCTATTCCTGAGCATGACCATTTACAGTGATTACATTTAGTTAAGCAGGTAAAGGGCATATGACTTCCCCCCCACCGTAATCGACATTTTTTCTGAACTTTACCGTACGGTTACCGTGACGGCGAGGCATACCAACAGGAGACTTGCTGACTCCTTCCGGACACCTGGTCCCATCCCGTTATGGATTATCATTTGTTTTCCACGTTGAGACTGTCACTATTCTAGACTTGTCTTATTTTAGGCTTTAGATTTCAAGCATCCTTCGGTACTTCATCGATTTTACTTAACGAGAAAATAAGTCTCCCTTATTAGCCTTAGTTCTCATTAAAGGTTCCTTATACGTCGAAATTCCAACATTGTTCTGGGGTCACATTTCATCTCTGAAAATAGAACGAAACGAAAAAAGAAAAGAAAAAAAAAAAACAAACCAAAAAACTATAGAACAATAACAATACCTTTGGTATTGTGAAAATGACATAACATGTTCTATAAAAACTAAAGCTAAAATTACAAAATATTTAGCGCAACCGAAACGTAAATAAAGATATCAAATGTATGTTGTTAGCAGATATGTTGAAGTTTACAGCAAGTCGAAAAGTGCGTGCGTAGTTGAATTATTTAAATCTAAGGCCACGCAAAGTTTTACTTGTCGTTCTTCGACTTTGTTTTGTTACAATGAAAAGGTATACGTAAACGAACAATAATTCACATGAGGAATACAAGAAAGAGTTGGACAAACACAGATCCCTGTATATCCAGAGGTGGAATCAGAACTTGGCACCATAAAACTTAAGAATTTACTTAAGTCTGAGAATTTTCTCGCTTCAGCTTCTCGGTCAATCAGAATTCAGTTATTGCTTGATTTGAGAACATTTTCAGACTTGACAAGTTTTATAGAGCCCAGCCAAGGTATCTGGGAGAAGTAAAAAAAAAACCCTGTTGACCAGTCACAGTCGCCATGAGCCAAAAATACATGTATTTGGTTTATTTTGGGTTTGGTATTCATTTCTTTTATATTTAGAGCTGGACGGATGCCGTGAGGAGCAATAGTTGCTTACCTTTCCGGAGCATCTGATTTCACCTCTGTTTTAATGGGATTCGTATTACCCTATGTTAGGCTTTGTAAGTCTTGTTGTGTGGGTTGCTGGTATTGTGTTGTCTTTTTATTTTGGCCATGTTGTTGTCCGATTTTGAAATATTGAAAGATCACTTGGTTTCTTCAAATATCCTTTAAATTAAAAATTAATTAATTATTAATTAATTTAATTAATTAATTTTTTTTAATTATTTAAATTTAAAAAAAGTGAAATTTCGTTTTAGGATTTTGGTTCAATAAAATACAAATTCAAATGAGGCGCCAGAGAGACAAAACTATTTTTACTTAAATTAGAAATGAATCTGAAAATGTCATAAACCTATTTTGGGCTGTGGACGGTTTCGAATATCAGAAAATTCATTTGGCGCGGCATGGAATCGAATTTTAACATAACACAACCTTCTGCCCTTTATTGTACTGTAACAGTGCACGCATGTCGACTCACGACTAGATGGCGCTGTTGCTGACGTATTAGAATTGTATCTTTATGATCACTCTATATCTAGAGTAAAATGCTCTATTTAGATTGTCAAACAGTGTCCATTGCATCCAAAGGTTAGAAATTCGTCAGCGTATAAATAGATACATTATGTAATGTGCACTACTGCGTTTTTATCACAAATTATTGAAAAACCTTTGCTCTCTGAATTCGTTGATTACAACTTTTTCTTACTAATACGGATACAGCTTGCACAGTATTTATATACTTTTTACTAATTATATTACATAAACGTTAAGATGTGGTCCCAAACATGACACGATATAGACATGAAACGAGAAAAACATATAAGTTCATTGACAATCATAAACACGTATAGGTTAACATCCTCTTTCCTTCCTGCCCTGCACTCGCTACTGTAGAAGGGCAAGTGGAAGTCGTTTTAATATTCAATGACTCCAGAAATAAAAGCTCGTTTGTCACTCCCAGTAATTAAGATAATAATTTGTCATCAAAGGTTGATTCCATGCTGTTTCAGTAAAAATATGGGAAAGTACTTGGCGGGCAAAGAGTCGGATGTTGCTACGTATTACAGTTCATGCTTAAAAAGCAGAGAGTCTCCAGTTGAATTCGGTCAAGGACATTGCAGTTTATTTCCGTCCTGAGAATAAGACAAAGACACCATATACATACATACATACATACATACAAACGTACGTACGTACGCACGTACATGCATGCATGCATACATACATACATACTTACATACATACATACAGACAGACAGACAGACAGACAGGCAGACAGACAGACAGACAGACAGACAGACATACATACAAACGTACGTACTTACGTACGTACGTACATGCATGCATGCATGCATACATACTTACATACAGACAGACAGACAGACAGACAGACAGACATACATACATACATACATACATACATACATACAAACATACATATAGGACTACATAAAAAGTAGTTGCCCGCCCTTATCACAAATCTTGTCAGTCTTGTCATTGTGTCTTGAAATAATGTGGTTACGCCCTGATATGGTTTTATCTATTTTGCTTTGAAGAAAAAATTCACAATGAAAAAAATATTGGAGCTACGTTGATGCAATCTTTCCTGTCACAAACCTAATAACTAGACATGTTATCTTTAGTAGTCGTAGGTATTACAACAAAATTGCCTCATTATTAACACGTTGAGAAGATAACAACTTTTCGATATCATTTAATTTAAAAAACCTCAATGACTATTTTGTTTAAAAACAAGATTTCTCTTTACAATAGAGCAAATTTGGACCAGCGAAGATTCCCTCATTCTGAACGGTGATAACATTTCAAATACACGATTAGAGAGTCTATACATACGACATACCATACCAAAGTATTTTTTCTTTTGAACAATTGAAAAAAAAAGCCGCTTGTTAATTAAATCATTTATTTGAAGGTGTGTCGTTTACCTGTCACATGTGTGGCATTGGGAAACACACCGCTAATAAGCTAGACCTTTTGACCCCTTTCTTGTATTTTCGGAATTCTGTTTCACTCGTTCTTGTTATACAACACTTTAAAAGCCCTGTGTTACTAAAAGTATCTGTCAAAACTTAAGTTATACTTGAACCTGGTTTTTGTTACATAGATTGTGCTCTCTTAAAGTTATTGTGCAGTGAATATCTTCAATACCGTCATGTCATCTCTGAACCTATTCAGTGATTTGATATTTGTGTGCATACATACTTTGATTACAAACTCGTTGGAGTATGTGGGTCAAAGTCAACATACAGGTCCAGTACAAAGATTGTTAACCAGCTCTTCATCACTTAACCGTATAACGCCAAAATCTTGCACTCGCTTGGAGGGGTAATCGAATGCTTGAGAAGCGCTTAAATTTTTCTCTCCTTAATTCGTTATTTAGGGGATGTTGAGCAATGAAGATTCTTTAATGTGACGCCAGAAGTCGGCTTTATAACTATACCTGAAGGACCGGAAGTATCAAGGGCCTAAAGCAAAGCCCTTCCGATCTATAAAGGAGCTCTCTAGCATGGAGTCAAGGTCATTCTTTTCTCGCTTTCGGTACGTATTGTCATACACAGGATGGTATATCTATATCTTTGACCTAGTGATTATCGTGTTCGACTTCGAATCGAGAGGTTCGGGGTTCGAGCCCAAGCCACGATACGGTCGCCCGTCCCTATCTTTCGGATGAGACAGTAAAAGCCGAGGTCCCATGTCACAGTAGGTGTCGACAAGTTAGGGGACAGGGTTAAAGAACCCTCCGTACTCTACGGTCATAAGTACCGAGCACAGGCAAAATATGTCGCCTTTCACCGGAACACGGTGACGCCTCCATCTAAGTGAAAGGTTCTTGAGTGGGACGTTAAACAATAAAAAAAAATATCATCTATACCTTTGGTCAACTCTGTACAATTTTGTCTTTATTAAAGTGCAAGTATGACAGGCTATAACACTAGGATTTACGAGCAACATATTTAATTTTATTACACATTCTACTATGTATGTGCCGCGATATGGGCTCAAATTCTGTGTCATTTGCATGGGTATCTACAGAATTATAGCCCTGATTTTTTTACACTATCAAACATAGTTCTATGACACAGGATACGTTTTATTGTTCCTTGAATCTATGTATTAGAATAGATGCGGGTGAAACATGACTTGTTATTGTTGGTGTCTTATTTTGAAATTTAAGATTTTAAGATCATACAACGAAGATAAAAAATCTTGCGGAAGGTTTGACACTTTTTCTTATGTTCTCTGTTCTACAGGGTTTCGCTTCAGTTTCGGTCTATTCTTTTTAAGATTCCATTTGTGTTGTGCGTCTTTTCTAAATAATGTCCTATGAAGGGGTAACGAACCCTCTTCGAAAAGTCAAATCCTAATTTTTTGTGGGGAAATCCTAGTATGTATGTTTTGATCTACCGTGGACTTCTACCTTCAATTTCCGTACTTCGTATTTCTGTGGCACCATGCAAGAAACCGATAACTTACATTTACGTAAAACAGAGAAAATGAGGTTTAAATACAAGTACGATAGTAATGTTTTATAATGTCATAGGGGTCTAATATTATTTGTATTTTCATAGCCAATCAGATTATTGGAACCGTATTTCTACCGAAAATGTAGATTGTAATGACACATGGTCTGATAACTATATTTCACTTTTCATGGCAATGTTGGTTATCAGGTTTACTCACGGGGCTATAGATTAAAATTTTCTTTTGCTGTTTGTATGCAAGTTTTATTGTTGATTTTATTGTTTTTGTTTTACGTTTTTGTCTTTTTTAATTTATGAATGTTTTTGTTTTCTTTGATAGGGGTTATATAATTTGACCTTTAAAATGAATTTATTCAACTTTCATGCAATGCAGCATGATAAAATGGAGCATATTAAGGATCGAATTAGATTAAATTGGGTTCAGCGTTGTTAGTTATTCATTGTAGCGCTTCCTAATCTTGATGGAAAGTCCTGTATTCGAAGTTTGTATTCGTCGTGGGAGAAACGTTTACAGAATGTATGGCGAGGCATAGCTTAAGGTATTTTGACAGCAATGCAAAAACGATGCCAGTATGCAATAGTGCTATCAGGGGGCACCGGTTTGCTGCAAACCTCTCAGGAATTTTCACGAAACTTTATCTTGGCGAATGGATGATCTTACACCTATTCGCGTGAAAATATTTTCGCGACTTTGCAGGAAGAGGAACAGACTATAAGCTATATAGTACACGTTTTTGTCAGTATATAATATTCAGCGATACATTTATATTCGCGAGTAGATGGTCTCGCATTATTACGCGAAATTTATTTTTTTCGCGATGAAACCAATTTCATAGTATATGACATAGGTTAGAAAATGATCACGATTTTGTCACGCGCCCCGGAACTTCTTCATTTCAGCAATATAGAATATGTTTTTGAAGCTACAACACGTAACTTGCAATGCGATTGGAATGACCATTACCATTCACAAGATGTGTGATTGAAGGGATGAATCCAGTTTCATGATGTCAAAAATTTACTATCTGGACTTTCAGTACTTTGACCTTTTTTTTGTATATAAATGAGCCTTCTATAAACCATTTCAAATGTTTATTTTATTTTCGTGCGCCGAAAAAAAAAAACAATTAGAGGTCAACTATATTTATTCAAATTAAACTACAGGTCTACATGGGTGCGATATAGTTCATGTGTACTGTAAGGAGATTAAAAGTAGTACAGTATACATTTGATCTGGAATTCATTCGATTGTCACACGATAAAATGCTTATCAAAAAGCGGCACTAAATTTACTGGGGGCCTCCGTGGCCGAGAGGTTAGCGTGTTCGACTTCGAGCCGAGGGGCCCGGGGTTCGATTCCCACAGCGCCACTCCGCAGTTGGCCGTCCCTGTCTTTCGG
>JACSZP010023459.1:0-12487 GCA_016161895.1 Pinna nobilis
ACATTTGTTGCATCTGAAGCAGCTGGATTGCAGAAATGTTTAACCTTTGTTAGAAGTTCAAGTTTATGTATCATATGTGTGTGTGTGTTTTAAAGTGGGTGCAAACTTCGTTATATCTATCATTACATGTACAGCGAAAACTCATGGATAGTTAAGAAACACATTATCTCCAAATAAAAATAGGATTAGAGAAATTATGTTTATCAGGATAGATAGATAGATAGATAGATAAATAGATAAATAAATAGATAGATAGATAGATAGATAGATAGATAGATAGATAGATAGATAGATAGATAGATAAGGTAGTAATTAAATTGTTTTCTTTCGCCCTTGAAGTTTTTTTTAATTATACGTAATGCCACAGCATGATCATCAGATGGCTTTTTTCATTCTGACGGCTAAACATACGCTTAAAATTATTCTTTTTTCAACTTTAGTGGTTAATTCAGTGTACTTCATGTCGTGGCAACATTTTGCATGCCAATTTTTATGCGGATATGTTGATTAGTAATATTTTGTACGTTTATTGTTCTTCTAATCACCAGGGTGTCTGTCTGGGATGCATATGAGACAAAAGGTCTCGCCGACAAAAAATCAAATTGCTTCAAGCAGTTATACTTTATATTATATGTATATATTATCTATATTATATGTATTTATATGTTAAAGATATAACGTTTTATATTTGCAAATGATGAAACATTCTGACGTTTACTTCTATTGGACACTTGATCCTGCCCTATTATATATTCGCTACTGTCTTTCTTGTTAAGAAAAAGTAAAATTCCCCTGTTTGACATACTGGCCCAAACAAGATAATCTGGCACATTCAGAGCATAGGTTAAGATATGCATTTATTCTATGGAATTTGTTTGCAAATCATCAACGCCAAACTTTTTACGAGGACGTCATACAACTTTGCTTAACAAACTAACGATTACGAAAGTAACCTGACGATTAAAAATGTACAATGGATTTTTTACCCTTAGAAGGACAATAATTATGCGAAACACCTCCATGGCTGTCACAGATAAATTGGCATAAACATCTTTTATTTTTGATAGATATTGATTCTCGACTTTTGTAATTTCGAACCCTTTAAGGTTTCTTTCACGAAGTGCCGGTGCATTCTGCGTGTTTATTACAATATATTTTACTGTTTTATTTGTGTACAATATAATTAAGCCCAGAGATCTAGGACTAATCAATAATAAAAACGACCATAGTCATTTTTAACGTACCAGTTTGAAATATACAACATCGGAGAAGCATTCAGGATTTCAAGTTTTTTCTAGGCGTTTCGAAAGTGTAAAACACTGATATATAAAAATCTATATATAATATTTCTATGGGGTTACCTTTATTTGACGTGAAGTTTTCAATATACTTTAGTACTTCTTCATTTTTACATTTCATAAGACTTTACAGATGAAAACAACTACTCGACTGGTGTCAAGAAGGAAAAACAGGGAACGTGAATACAGTACAACTATTGAAGAGGAAGACGAATTACAACCAGATTATGTCGACTAAACAACTACAATGTACATAGAAACGAAAAAAAAATACGATAACAGTTATTGTTAATACAAATATAGAGTACTGATCTTTTTATGGCTTTGCTAATTGTTAATATACATATATGGAGTAAATTATTCATGAAAACATACCGTCATAGTGTGAACTTATGTTATTTGAGGACGAATCCATCAAAACATTAGTTATAAGATATTCGAAGGTAACAAAAGATAACAAATCCATGACGTCATATGTGAATACCACCGCAAAGGAACAAATTAATGATATGTTTGGTAATTCGAAATATATTGTATACAAAATAATTGTTTAATATACCATCAGAAATTGCAAATACATTACCAGATTAATGATGTACATGTATTTGATAATTGCTTAGATTTAGAGAAACGACTTGTCGGTATCGTATTTGTATATAATCGTACCATTGAACAGATTTTGTATAGTATTGATAATTATTCAAATTCTAAGAAATATGTTTCTGATGTCAATGGAATTTATCTATACCTATGAAGGGTAAGATGTCATTATTAATTTTAATACGTATACAAAGTAACGACTTCACAATGTCATTGATGACTGTAAGTACGACTTCATATACATAGTGAGAAAATCATGATTTCATTTGTTTTAACGACTTCTTTGTGACACCATGGTATAAACATATATTTACAGATACACGTTATCAATGATGAGGATATAACTCAATGCGTTGTCTTATCTTTTTGTTGTCTATTGCTACAGTCACGCACGACCGGATTTCGAATAGGGGTCATGCGGAACTAAAACCGCATTGACCTGGTTCCAAACCTATAGACCCGCATCGTAACCTGTGTCAACTCCTGATGGATTCCAAAGCTACGATAAGTGGAAGAAAAAGTTTTTGGTCATGTGCAAAATTGTTGCACGGATTTCAATTCCGTTTCAATATTCGTATTGACCCAGTTCGAACCGTATTGGCCCTCATCAACACGCAGCGTAACTTGATCTCATCGGCCCTTGTCGCCCATAACGTTCCCTACCGACCTGTACATGCCCTTTCCATATCCGGTTGCCAACTTATAAATCGGCGTACAGTATGTAATTAGCATCCATTCTTGGACTCATCCGGCTCATTTTCCCCTGATCAAATTCAGTTCGTGACCCTCCGTACGTGACTGTAGCATTATGTCATATTGGAGGAAACATTTCGCTCTGGCTGATGATTACATATATAAGTAAACATTCTCTTTAGAAGAAGTATAGAATAACAAAATTGCCACCACCCCAAATGGTTGAATTTATGCTGGATTTAAGTTGATGGTTGGTTGTAGTATTAGTTAACGTCCCGCTCAAGAATTCTTCACTTACATTGAGACGCCATTTTGTGTCGGTGAAGGTGGACATTTTGCTATGCTCGTAACTCTTGCCATAGAACATGGAGGGTTGTTTCACGTGCTAACATATACTGTGACACTTGAATTCGGTTTTGAATGTTTTATCCGAAAGACAGGGACGGCCAACCGTACCGTGACTTGAGCCCGAACACCTGACCTCTCGGTTCCAGGTCGAACACGCTAAGTCAGGGCGGCCAATTGGATTTAAGTACATGTTGGATATGTAGTATAAGATTTTTATTAAGGGAGCCGTTCTTCTTCGTCTTTTATTTTAATTGTTCCATTATTAATTTCTAACTACATTTTTGTACAATTTACCATTATCAATAAAGTTGAATTTTCATACCTTTGATTGTTAACAACAGTCGAACATACTTATGAATATTATCAAAGTTACTAGCGCGTTTTCGACTGACAAGTGAGGTGACTTTCAAAATAACCTAGATTGATTTTAAGTACATGTATATTGAATATTGATGATGTTTGTAGACCCCCTTCGTGTGTTGACCCTAAGGCGAGGTTTTACTCGAATTGATTGTTGTGATATTTGCTATGCTTTTTGACACATAAAAGTGTTGGCCAGCGTATATGCATTTTTTTTAAAAACGTTGAAATACCTTGCCAACCGTTCCTCCGTCGTGTCTGGTACGTTTGTTTTGCTCGGCATACGATTTCGTATGCTTGGTAACGCGTTCAGCCCAAATATTTTTGTGCATGCATTAAAGGGTACCCGCAATGAAAAAAAAAATCCTAAATCGATTGAATCCTTCAAACTATGATCAATGCCAAAAAAACCGGCGGAGGAATAAAAGAGATGTGATCAGAATACAAATTTTTTTCTGGCAAGTGTCCCGGCAAAGTCGCCGGCCAATACGCTTAGATGTGTCAGAGGCATTATCAGCATATTGACTAAAAGGAACGTTTCGTCCCTTCAAAAGCAATAAGGTGATACATGTTGTATATTTTATTCAAACTGATACAGTGAAACAGACTACTCTTATAACCATAGGAAATCGGGTAAACTAAAATACAACATAATGCAAAGCACCTATGTATGTGGTCTCTAAGAACAGATTTTACTGTATGCGCATCGTAATATTCTATGTAACCGTATTTGTCTATTCTATACGCTTCAGTTGAAATGAGCTTTCAGTTTGTCATTGAAAAGTTTTGGTAAAATTGATATGAGGATGTCAAATCCGTACTTACCTAATTCATATGATTGATGTGGCTGTACGCATGTATTTATTTTTATCGATCAATTGTATTCAAGTTTTCTAACCCTCATGAGTTACTTTTAAAAATGTGATTTCTCATTTTTGACGAACCCTTTATTAAAATCAATATTATATTCAAATAGCACTCTGTGTGGAACCATCGCCTTTGGTTTTCACAACATATGATTTGAATACAATGGAATCCGAATATATTGAAATCCTAGGGGAATAACAATTTCTTTCAAATAAACTGGGTTTCAAAATAACCGGGTGATCATTTTTTTTCCCTCACGCTCAGTTGAGTATTACAACCAGGAGTCACTTAAATCTCATGATTAATGTGCTTAAGGCATTTACTTGAAATATACAAAGCAAACTGTTCTGTTTTAATTGTCAAAAAAAGGACCTCACACTGGAATATTTCCGTCTTGCACGCTGATAAATCAACTATGTAGAGCATTTTCACTGCCCTTATGTGATCCTAAATGGAAAAAAAGGTAAAGGAAACGAACAGTGATCGATCTCATAATTCCTACAAAAATTGCAAAATAAGGAGTTGGACAAAAACGGACCCCTGGATACGCCAGAGGTGGGATCAGTTGCCTAGGAGTAAGCATTCCCTGTTGACCGGTCACAATCGCCGTGAGCCTTATACCTTGATCAGTTAAACGGAGTAATCCCGTAGTCAAAATCAGTGTGTAAAAAACGGTCCAACAACCGTTTTGAAATATATCAGACAGCATTCGACCCAATGACAGGCTGTTTCGGCAAACCAGACCATTGTACCGACCGTAGAATTTACGAAAAGCTGACTTTAACCGGGACTGTTAGAACCCCTGTAACATCAACTTAGCCTATCTCTAGCGTATCGAATCAATTGAGAGACAAAAACTCTATACTGTAAATCCTGTTTTATTCGCGAGATTTTTATTTTCGCGTAATTACGCAGGAACTCGTACACGCGAAAATACAGCTCTCGTTAAATATACTGATCTTATATTAACATGCAACACATACTTTTAACTTAAATGCACGCTCGCGAAAATATAGTATCGCGAATAATTGTATGGTCATCTAAAATAAAGTTCTGAATTTACAGCATGCAGGCGAGGATGGAATATTGCTGCATAAATATGGGAAGTTGACATTGGTGAAACTGAAGTCATTAATCATAAAGTTGAGTTGTCAGTTTACCGTTAAGGTTTATTTCAGTAAAAAAAAAAAATACATTACGAAGCAGATGTAGAAGACTCTGTAGCGTCTTTTATCTCGAGTTCACTGAGGTATATCGAATCGACATATGAATGAAAATTATAATTGATATATAAAACGTCGTCGATATATCTAAATGTCTAGTTGCATGCAACAGCTAGAGACTTTTTCTTCTCATGTAGCTTTTGAATAAATTCTGCCTCATTAGAAAACAAAAATCCGTCAGCCAAAAAGAGGAGCACTATTCATTCCCATGGGGATTCTAATAGACTTTTGGAAGAACCGATCACCAAAGACTACGAAAATATTGTCAATGAGGAACTCTAGCATCTTTTTAATATCAACCTCAGAGTACTTGTGCGTAGAATCATAGTAGTGTTTAACAAAGTAATTTTTTGAATGACCGATCAACAAACATGAATATTTCCCACTGCCATTTTTGTTGAAGAAGCAACTGTCTATTATGTCAAAAAGTCTATTATTTAATTCATTGTGAGGGATGGTGGTGTAAAGTGTTGAAAAGTCGTTTTGATGCTGTCTATTTTGGAAAGCTGTTGTGACGTTAAATTTCCTAAAAGCTCTTTAGAGTTTTTGAGAATCCACATCCGATTAATACCGCTTCTGGCATATGCTGTGGCACAATATGTTTGAAGTTTCTCCTTCAAAACTGTAAATATTTTCGTGAGGACTAATGGTAGGGGCTTTGTAGAACATTTACTGGATCTAGCAGTGTATCTTTGTTAGTAGGGGGTTTTGTGACGTTTGGGAATCCAGTACAGGTACGGAAACTCGTATTCATTCGTCCGTTGACTGGAATATTAAATGTATTTAAAACTTAAACATTGTTTTGAAGAATTTCATCTTTTGAAAGGGCAGTTGGCGTATATGTATGATTACCAAATGTGGAACTTATGTCAAGTTCGTTTAGAGTGCAGTTGTAATAATTCGCCTTACAAACAAAGACAATGTTGTCACCAGCTTTGTCAGCTGGAACCAAAACATATTCCTTGTGCAGCCTGTCTAATTCCTGTATCACTTTTTGTTTACAGAAACCGAAGGATAGATATTACGCATTTTAGTTTTTATGCGTTTAATACGTAATTGCAATATCCGTCTTATGCTCTTAATCAATTCTGATAAGGTATCAAGTTCTTCATTTTTATCTGTAGCCCATAGTCAGACATAATCTTCAACAGAGTTCATTATTGAGATGAAGTTCTGTTGCCAATTAAAAGACCAGGGTTCTCTAAGTTTAGGACATCTTAAGATAAGTGATTACAGGTCCTTATTTTCAACTTAATTAACATCACCAGTAATGACATGTCTAGGTGAATTATAATTGAAAGAAGATGAAGAACAAGAACACGTAGGTCATTAAAAAGTTTGGATGCAGTAGTAGATGTATATTTGTAGGAAATACAGGGTGTAGATTTTAACTTAAAGTATGTAGGAATGCAAGACTGAACTTTATTATGACGTAAAATGTTGCTGATATTGATGGCGTCAATCCCTTTGTTAGTAAACTTAAGTTTCAGGAACCTACGGCATGATTCGGGAGGAATATCATCCAAAACCCTTGGTGGCTTAATGAGCCTGTGATAAGCAACATCCATTATCACAGAACTCAGTCTGTATTCTGCCGTTGAAAAATCCAAGTAAGGACTAGCCCTGGCTTCTTCCAAAAACGTTTTAAAAAATTTAAGTGGTACAGAGTTTAGTTCGAATATGATGAAGTCCTAATTGTTTATTGACGTAAGGCAAAAATGAATCAAAAGTGACATCATGTAAATTTAGTCTTTTATATGATCGATGTCCGTGGCTGCGCCTACGTCTTTGTGTACTTGGAAAAAGTCCCATCACATTCATGTTATTTCCCTGTGGAATATTGATCAAATTTCCTATATTGTTTATGTTGCCATTGCATCCATACGGAAACGCAGTGCCTAGAGTTTTAATCTAGTGTTCTTCTCGTTGTCTACGGAATCGTTTTTATTTTAGAGAGACATTTCCTGATAATGCCGCCCTAATCATTATGTCCAGTTTTTCACAATTTCCGTCAAAGTGCTTGGATTTATTCTAAATTCTTTTGAAATTTTACACTCACTCTAATTTGTTCTGTCAACTTATTTAATGAGATAACGTTTTGCATCCCCCCTTTCTTTGTTGTAGCATTTTCAGATCTTACATCAAATTCTCACTTATCAATATTCTCCTCAACAAAGAACATTCTTATTTTGTCATAAATATTACTCACTCACCTATATACAAATATACACAGCCTTATTATCCTGCGGAACATGTGCTTGTTTCAAGTATCAGTGGTATGCTATTTAAGCTCATCTGGGCAAAAGGCTCAAGAAAGCATTTCTGATTAAAATATGTCCGTTGTCTGTCGTTGTTGTCATAAACTTTTCACATTTTCATCTTTTTCTCCTGAACCACTGGGGCAATTTCAACCAACCTTAGCACAAAGCACCTTGAGATGTAGGGGAATCAAGTTTGTTCAATTGAAGGGTCAGATCCTTATTAAAGGGGAGATAATTGAGAAACATAAAAAAATTGGGTGGGTGTCTTAAAAAATCATTTTCTTAAAAACCACAAGACCAAAAAACAAAACTTATGTGAGAGCATTCTGATGGAGTGAAGATTCAAGTTTGTTCACATGGTTGACCCTAGGGTCAAGATAGGGCCACAATAGGGGTCCAAAGTTTAACATAGGGTTATATATGAAAATGTCTTTTAAAATCAAATTATTATCAAATTAATATAGGAGCATCATTATATAGCGCAAATTCAAGTTTGTTCATATGGTTGCCCCCGGGGCAAGATGGGGCCACAATCGGGGTCCAAAGTAAAGCATAGGCTTATACAGGAAATTATCTTCAAAATTCTTCTTCCCAAGAACAGCAAGTGCACATTTAATCAAATTAATATGGCAGCATCATTATATAGTACAAATTCAATTTAATTCAAATGGTTGCCCCTGGGGTGAAAATGGGGCCACAACGGGAGTCCAAAGTTTAACATAGTTTTATATAGGAAAATATCTTTACAAATATTCTTCTCAACTCAAGAACACTAAGTGTACAATTTACATAATTAATATGGCCGTTATTCTACTATAGTGTAGATTCAAATTTGTTCAAATGGTTCAAGACGGTGCCACAATAGTGGTCAAAAGTTTAACATAGTTTTATATAGGAAAATATCTTTAAAAACCATATCAAAACACTTTGTATACAATATCAGATTAATAATGTAGACTCATTACATATATCATGGTGTAGATTCAAGTTTGTTCAAATTATTGCCGCTGGGGTTAGAATGGGTCACAATAAGGGTCCAAAGTTTAGCATAGGTTTATATAAGATAATATCTTTAAGAGTATTCTTCTTAAGAAAAGTCATTGTACTTTATGGTATTCAAAGAAGACAGATTAGTCTTTGTCCATACCTTTCAGTAGTGACACATTGTAAATCCCAAATTTCTGCAACTCTTTGAAACAAAATGCTCAGGTGAGCGATGTGGCCAATTGGCCCCTTGTTTATTATAAGCGGGTAAATTACTATACAAACAATGACTTGGAGGATTGGAATTTTCTTTCAATAAATCCGGGATTTCAAATTAAACGGGTTCATTATACATGTAGCCAGGGAATTTACATGCAAAGAATGAAGAAAATTGATTGGGGAATATGTTTTATTTCAAATAAAGCGGAATTTCTACAACAACAGTGGTCCCGAGTGGTTTTTCAATTACTTGTTTTTTTATTCCATAGTTTCACGTCTATCGTTGCTTCCGACCCGCTATCCTGAAGCCTATGTATCCTTCGTTTCAAGTATGTTGTAGTCAATTCCGTTGATAACTTTCAAGATGCAGCTTCTTGATATAAATCCACTAAAACATTTTCTACAACCACAGTTACTCAAAGTGGTGTTTCAAATTTGAATTCTGATTCCATAGTTTAACGTCTAGTGTTGCTTCTGATGCACTGTCCTCAAGCTTTAGTATTCTTGTGGAAATCTCTCGATTCCATAGGGTTTTTTTTACCCAGTGTTAGAGTTCATATTATTCAATTTGTAGTTTCATGACTACTTGTGTACATTATCATTTGATATATTACATGTATCTACTATGCTTTTGCTATGGTTTTCTCGTGTTCGATTGGTATATCCAATACAACAATTGGTTACCTATGAATTAACCTTTTTTTACAGAAATGTATCAATGATGATTTTTATTTCTCACCAGAGAACAATCCAGGGTATCACGGGAATGACCTTGACCTTACAAAATGGTTCTCCTTTGTAATAACCCGTTCTGGTGAGATATTACGTATCACCCAGCAGGCGAGGCAGGGGAAATCATCGCCATAAAGAAAGGGTTTGCTGTTCTGATAGCCGCCAAATTACACGAGGAGGGAGAGATGACCATGGTCATAAATAAGAACGAGGTCTATTTGTTTCTACGATTTAATGTAAAACAATGACCACGGTCATCTGAAACAAAAGAGAACAAACTGTAAGAAAAGTGTATCTGATATTAAAAAGTAAATAGAATTAATATGAAGTATCAACTCATAACCCTCTAATAAATGTCGATAACTGGATTTTTTTTCCAAATTGTTATAAAGACTCTGTCATGCATGTTTTATTTTGTTTGTTTCATTTTTTAACAAAAAATGTTTGTTTGTTTTGTTTTGACATCTTACTAAAAATTCTTTCACTTATAAAAAGACGTCGCCGAATACCGAAACACTCTTCGAGCATTTGCCTATGCTTTGTGTCATAGACAAATGACAATCTTTGCCGCCCCGATATTTATAAACACTGGACATCGGTTTTTAAAGTCTTATCCAGAAGGTAGGAAATCAGCCACCTTCCGGCGAGATTCGAACCCTTGACGTTTAGGCCTTAAAGCGAAGAGTACTCTACCACAAACCTGCGACCGCTTTTCATAATACAGTCAAAATTGCAATTCTTATCTTGTGGTTATGTGTTATAACTCAACTATCTTTGCGTGATCATTTGAATGATACTAGAATAATGTTCGACTTCTTGACACTAAGTTCACCGATACCAAACCGGTAACATGAAGTCTCTCCTGCCGTTAATTGTCGGACTGGTGAGTTTGATATAGATCAGAAAATGAAAAGGTCACCAAAATGAGGTACGAAACTTCATTTTTGTCAAAGCTTCGACCTTCGGTCTTGACGACTGACATTTGATCCCACGGACCTAATGCATCATGTATGCTACATGTATTTAGTTGTTGAACTTGTTATACTAAGGATCTAACTAATGTGTCGGGTTTGATGTGCACTTTTAGGTACATGTCTCTCAGTTGTATTATCAAGGGGTCCGGGGTTCGAATCCGCGCGGTTGGCCGTCCCTGTCTTTCGGTTGAGACAGTAAAAACCATGGCCCCGTGTCACAGAAAGTGTTGGCACGTTAAGGAACCCCCTCCCTGTTCTTCGACCATAAGTTCCGAGCATACGCAAAATGTGTTGCCCTTCACCGGCACACGGTGACATCTCCATATGAGTGAAATATTCTTGATTTGGACTATATTAACAATGCAACAACATCAACAACAACATTTCTATATTCGAGTAAATTTGATAAACGTCGCAAAAATGATTGTCTTGTTGTCCCATACATGTTTTGTTGGTTTGGATTATATCCGTCAAGGGTGGTCCCCCGGTGGGACGACATAGTCCAAGTCCTCTCTTGACGAATTTAGCATTCACGTACTACCTTTTATTTAAAAAAATACTTTTTCAATATTATATAGCCTTATATTGTCAAAATTTAATTTTCTTATCATGAAACTAAGTCGGTGTAAAAATGACTTCACGGCAAATATTTCTCGAAGAAGTCAAAGAACAATAAGACCTAAAAAAAATCAGTATTAATATACATGTATTTGGTCCCCTCCGAACATTCTCTTAAACTTAAAACTAAATTGTCATCAGTCTTTGACGTTTTTTCTGAATAACCACTTACAAATGTTATCCGATTTTACATTTCATGCACAGATGAGCTGTAAAGACATTGTACATGAAAGGATTTATAGAGATTTTTAATCACCTATGATTTACCCCTCCAAAACCCTAAATTAACATTACTACTCGCCTATCATCTATTGCCGAATGTTTTTTTCTATTAATATTTCAGTTCTTTCTAGTTTCGATTTTGGGCAAAACGCTACGCCGAGAAGATAAAAGGACGTTTGTGGACACAGAAATTACAGACGAAAGAGAACGGTGGATGTACCGATATGACGGAACTGCTGTAAGTTTTAATCTACCCAAGTTCTAGAGACTCTCTTACTGACAGCAGGTGTCAGGGACGGCTGCTGAAGGACTTCAAAATTTGACCTACGTTCAGTTATGAATGACAATGAATAGTTAGACGTCTTTAAATTAGGCTTTGGTTCATAACAACATCAATCAACTACATTTAAAACATTTTCATGACGTAATCTTTTGTTCTCTGCCATCCAATATATCACAGGATGGACAGGTAACAAATGTACGTGTCCATTATTTACCTTTAGGTCTCCAATATTTCTTCAAATATTGGAGACCTATATTTGAAAAAATATTGGAGACCTACAGGTGAAATAATGGACCCCTCGACGCAGCATATAGAAATGCATGAAAAATTCCGGTTGAACTAAGGCATTATCCGTGCAAATTAAATCCAACGTAAATATTTATTTTGAAACACAACTTCAATTAGTTTTCCACTTGTACATCCTTGTGCATATTATGCCCATGCAACTTTGTTCTTTAGTATATATTCCACTTCACCAACATTTGCAGATAAAGATATGTGAAATGTTTTCTGAGAATCGGCTTGTAACATACATGTAGTTGATTTTTTAACACATCAGATCAAGCACGGATCTAAAGGGGAGGGGGGCTAGGAGTCAGCCTCCCTCCATGGAATTAACAGAGTATCTCCCATATACATTGTATGTATATGATCATAGTTCATTGATGCACTAGATGCTCATTTTAAGAGGGTGTTTTTTTGCCACAAGTTTGCACCCCCCACCCCACGGGAAAAAATCCTGGATCCGTGCATGCGGATATATCAGAAAATATGTCCATTTTCAGAGTTAAGTATCGTATTTTCC
>JACSZP010023466.1:0-15337 GCA_016161895.1 Pinna nobilis
GGAAAAACATCGTTCTAATTTCTGAGTGAGTAAAACTAATAATTTCAAAGGTAAATTATAAAATTGGGGTAAAATAAAGTGAGGTGGCGAGAATTCGTACTTGGCTAGAATAGGTCCTTTGCCAGTACTGTTCTCCTTTTCAAGTGTCTGTTAATTATCTCCCCTTTTCAACCTTCATTTTTGAAAGGGACTAAAGTTACTAAACCACAGGAATACATAGCAATTTAGAAAACAGGGCACAGAAAAGCATTTTGTCTATCTCTTGCCTGCTTGCAATATTTAAGTATAGCCTAGATTTTTTGCATCTCCTTTTCTCATGTTTGCTACCATATGCACTTTAATACAGGTAGAAAGGGGGAGAGTGGGTGGATGGGGATGGTTGAGAATTGTGTACTGCATAAAGCACTCTTTAAAGTGTGTAGTCCTTGGGTTGATTGGCTAACTACATGTACAGGGTGAGCCCCATCTTCACGACGTTGAGCCAAGATTCCTGTATCGGAACCTTGGCTCATGAAGATGGGTGAGCCTTTCCTGTGGACTTTACCATAAATTAGAGAGATACCTTACATGTACACTCTTAAACTTTAGTAGTGTCTAATTGCTCATTTGCCAGTGGAACTGGTGTTTTGACTTTTAGTTGTGTCTGTATCAGATATTATTTTGGTGGTACATGTATGCTACAAATTGAAGAGAACAACATTTTCTTTAGAGAGGAATAGATCTATAAAATTAGTTAATGGGTAGGTCTATCCTTTGTGGCCTTGCTGCCTTAGCTATTTGTAACATTTTGTCTTAATTATTTAAGAATAAGAACTTACGCATGATGTATGTCTAGAGTCATAGACAGGACTGCTGCAATTATTTTATCTTGATAATACTGGCACCTTTACATGGTATCTTACATCTTGACTAATACCGGTGCATGTACTTTGTACATATTTACGTATACAGGTCAATGTATCGGTACATATATGATGTGCACCTGAGTTGTATTTTCATTGTAAAAATTTACATTATTTTGGATGTTGTTTAACTTTTGTGGAGTTTTGGACATATTTGTTAAGTCATGAGGGAAGACAGTGATGACCTGTTTTCTTTCTAATACCGGTACCAAGTTGTCTGGAACGGAAATGGAAGTGCAAATTAAGATATCTTTAATGTCTTAAAAACAACATTGATGAATCCCTATAATTTGGATATTGGCAGTTTTGTATGTTAGCGATACTTTTATTGAGATACCTGTTATACATATACATAGGGACTATCTATGCCTAGTAGTTAGCCTGTATGCCTTCTGATCATGAGGTCGTTGATTTGAATCCATGCCACACTGTCATTGGCTGTACCTAATCTTTGAATGAGATGGTAAAAACCAAGGTCCCATGTCACAGTAGGTGCTCAGCTACGACCAAAAGTGCAGAGCATTAAGACAATTAACATTTGTCTCCCTTTACATGCACACAATATTCTTGAGTGGAACGTTAAACAAAAATACAACAACAATAATTTATACACAATTTACTCTTCCTTTACACAGGGTACTATGTTGGACTGGCTTTATTTGCTCCTCAGTTGGGACTCACAACTCCATGGAGTGTCAAGTGGTACTGGCAGATCTATCTCTTTGTCAGCATCATGACGGTAGTGGTAGCTGCTGCCCTGGCGTATTTGTGGACCACAAGGAAGAATTTCCATCCTATTGTCAAACAATTACAACTTCTGGGTGAAAGAACCAACGATTCTTGGAGAGCTGTTGCTTCATCTATCAACATAGAGTTCCGTCGCATTGATAAATTCACAACAGGTGCACACGGGCGGCGAGTTATTGTAACTGACTCTTGGGTGATGAAGACATCAACATATTTTGTATACATAGCCCATCAGAATGATATACACCTAACCTTGTCAAAGTCTGAGGAACATGAAACATCATATGAAAACCTTATATCAGTACAGTATCTCAATATAACAGTAGCTGGGATAAATCCGAAATTAAAACCATTCACAATCAGGTATGCAATTATTGTGTATACATGTATATATGTGTGTGTTCTTTTTACAACACATTTATTTATATTATACTAATGCATTGTATTAATAGCTATATGTACAGGATTTGAAAGAAATATATGCATGTGTGCTATTCCTTAATTAAAATGGAGCTATATCATCTATGCTTTTCAAAGCTTGCACCCCACTATAGCTTAATGTCTGTAGACCTGGGATGTCAATTTGAATTCCAGTAGGCAGTATCAATCCATGCTAATTTCTACAGACTTATTAGATTGCTATCATATCTACTTAATTGTAATAGATGGTTCTAAGTAGCAGTATTTTACTAGAGTTATTTCCCTTTGCTTGCCATACTGGGTGGCAGCATACTTGCTGAATTTCCTGAATAAATCAACCAAATTAAATGAAGCATTCTTGGATGTAAATGATTGTAAAAACCTTCTTTTTTTTGGGGGGGGGGTGGTCTGTTACAAATGTTTATTTCAAGCTTAATCTTAACAATTTTTGATGAAAAAAATGATGTCACTTTCACTACCTCTATGTATATCCTGAGAGGACGTAAATAGGCTTTGCCTGTTGTCCGATCCTTTTCAGTCTTTCTTCGGAATAAAATATTGTTTAAACTTAACTTCTATTTAATTGAACTTGGTTTCTTAAAGAAGAAGAGTTTCCATGTTGGCCCACAAAGGGCAATAACTCTTGGAATGTAATGCTTATGGAAAACCATCTTTACCAATGTAATGTGTTAGCATGTGTACACATACATAAAAGCCAGTTGTCATGCTGTAGTAGAGTGCTTGTCTTTAAACTTGGTGGTCCAAAGTTTAAGTCTTTGTAGGCCCTGACTGATTATTCCTGTCATTCAAACAAAACAGTTCTCGCCATAAAAGCAAAGAACAGGATTTAAGTGTTGACAACACAGTTTGTTAAAATGATTCACTAATACAATTAGATTTCAAAACTCTCCTGAATTATGCTCAAACACCAGAATAGGCAAAAGTCACATATTCTTTCTCTAACTGAAATAGAAGATGATGGAATTGCTGACTAAGGAGAAAAATGCAGGCATTTTCTGAACACTTTTTATGATTTTTTTTTAATTTTTGAAAATCATGCATGAACCATGAAACTTGTAATTGATATAAAAGGAATTTGATCAAGATTATAACATTGCAGTTGAGGAAGAAAACTTACATGTAAGTTCTCTAAGGGTTTCTTATGTTCTCTGTCTAGTTATCACCAACTCATAGAGATGCTTTCTATATCATTGTGAAATATATGGGTTAAGAACAAAACCTCACTCTCCTGTTCTTTAATCTGCTTGCAATCTATGAAGACTTTCATTTTTGCATGGTCCCATCACACCCATTTCAACATGTTAAAGATTACTTAATGCCAAATACACGTAGCCTTTAGCATAGAACTTGGGTCAAAATTTGAAGTCCTTCACCAGCATTCGGGATACCTCCATATGAGTTAGAAAGAATTAAAAATCACAAAATATCGTGCTGATATGAAAAAATGACACCTAACCACCAGGAGAATGCTTGCCTCATTAGCATTTTTAAACAGAATTATTATCTCTCAGATTGAAACAGTATAAACTAAGGTCAAATGTCTAAGATTTGCTTCAAAATCAGCACATTAAAGATCCCTCACTGCATGGGTTATTGTATCAGCATGGTACTGTCATGACAGGACTTAAATAATGTTGAAAGTGGCACACAGGGCAGGATACTCACAGTTGCCCCATGACCCAAGGCAAGTTAAACTATCAGTATATAGGGTTATTTTTGCCACATGCATTTTTCGCCCTAATACACGTAGGCCTACATTTGCCAAGAGCTTTGTCTGTTTTTGAATTTGTGCCCAGTCTCATCAAATTTACCATTTTTAAATCTTCCATTGATGATTAGGGCAAAAAGAAAAAAAATTCCCTGTATATAGTATTTGTAAGATTATAGCCAAGTACCATTTGATCTGTTTTTGCCCAATGTGACTAGTAAAAATTACACTTCTTGCATCACTTTCATCATAGAATATATAATATATGCCATTAACATCCAGGCAGGTAATTGTTAATGACCACTTGGACTTTCTGGCAATTGCATACAATAGTATAGGAGTAGGGCTGGAATGTAAACACTTACATATTGTTGCTGTGTTGTTGTTTAACTTCCCACTCAAAAATACTTCACTCATATGTAGATGTCGCTGTGTGCCAGTGAAGGGCACAACTTTTTCCTATGCTCAGCACTTATGACCGTAGAGCAGGGAGGGTTCTTTAACATGCTAACACCTTCTGTGACACGAGACCTTGGTATTTACTGTCTCATCCAAAAGACAGGGACGGCAAACTGTGGAGTGGTGCTGTGCGGATTCGAACCCCAGACCCTTTGATTCGAAGTTGAACACATTATAACCACTTGGCCACAGAGGCCCCGTAAACACTTATTAAAAAGCTAAATACATGTACAAGTGTGAAATTGTATATAAAACAGATGATGTGCACAAGTATAAAGTGCTTAGGTATATACATTTACCTGTAAGTAGTATATCATACCTGTGTAATTCAGTGACATATCTAACTTTTTTGACATTTTACTTGCAGATTAAATGCTCTGGAGTTCAAAGATTTAAAGGACAAGTTGCAAACACCAGTCAGAAATGCTAGAAACATAGTTATAAAACAGTCTCTTAGTGACCAGTTCTTAGAGGCTTTTAGAGAGCAGGTTAATAGGAACTTTCCATTTACAATGCCTCCGACAATGGTAAGTTTATTTCAGAAAAATATGTAAAAATCAAAGTCCTGTTGTTATTATTGTACATGTAATGTTGTTAAATGTCCCACTCTAGAATATTTCACTCATATGGAGACGTCACTGTGAGCCAGTGAAGGGCGACAAATTTTGCCTATGCTCGGCACTTATGGCCGTAGACCAGAGAGGGTTCTGTAACGTGCCAACACCTACTATGACAAGGTACCTCAGTTTTTACTGTCTCATCCAAAAGACATGGACAGCAAAAGCAGTGTGGCGCTTCAAAGTCCTGTGTCACAGTAGGTGTTGGCACACTACAGATCCCTCATTGCTCAATTTCTACTGCTGAACCTAGACCAAATTTACAGCCCTTCCCTGGCACATGGTAACATCTCCATATCAGTGAAAGATTCTTGAGAAGGAAATTTAACAACAATACAACCAACCAACCGATTTCCAAAATACAAAATGCAAATGTGTTACCATCTCCATTTCATCTAGTTTTACTTCATTTCCTCTGTCACGTGAGGCACAGTAGTTGTAGGCTCGTTAAAGAACTCTCACAACTCAGTGGCCATTAAAGTACCAAACATAGGCCAAATTTGAAGGCTTTCATCAACATACAGTGACATCTCCATATATGTGAAAGATTCTCCAATGACACAGTAACAAGGACAATAATCATTTTGACTGTATATCATGTGGCTTGTACAAGCCTATATGTTTTGTACAAAATTTCAATACAGTCAAACTGATCACTCTATGTGTCTAGGAATTTCATGTCCATACCGTAAATCCTCACTTTTTAGAACATCAAAGTGTCTTGATAAAAATACATGTATATGGTCCGAATAATGAGATGATCTCTTAAGTGAGTTTGAAATAGTGTATTATAATGATAAAAACTTTGTTTTTATGGTTTTTAGCCCTTTCAACCCCAAGTATCATAATGGTATGGTCTTTTCTATTGTCTTAGATCAGTCCATTTCAGTCTGTGGTGTTGAAAGGCTTAAAGCAGTCTAGTTCCCATAGTGTGATGAATTTCATCGGAGGTTCCACTATTCATATGTTTATAATGAACAATTTTGATTCATTGATCTTTCTAAATGGAGAATACAGCCTACTCTATCATGTAATACAATGGAACGTCACTTCCTGGTCACCTTACATTATAGATTGTCAAGGATCTGCCTATTTATTATGGTTCTGTGTTGCCAGCTCACTCAGGAGACCACCTCGCTAATCAGAGCACCTTAGCCAGTAACTTCAGTGGTCATAATAATGGAGCTCCACTGTACAAGTATCTGTACTTTTGTTGTCTATGATTTATTCTCTTTTACAGGAGGCAGACACATGTATTGGTTGTATGCAGAAAGAATCAGATATAAAACTAGTGAAGCTTTGTGACAATCCTGATAGTGGTGACTGTCAACAATGCTACTGTAGACCAATGTGGTGCCTAGAATGTTTAGGAAAGTGGTTCTGTAGTCGACAAGACCAAGACCAACCAGAGTTCTGGCTTAGTAGTAAAGCACCATGTCCAACATGCAGGGCTAAATTCTGTGTACTTGATGTCTGTAAAATCAAGTCATGATGATATTCCTATTTTATGTGTGATATTGGCAACCACATCAGGGTGTGGAAATCCTACGCCAAATATGATCATCCCATTACATCTGCATTCTAAACATATTTTTTGACAGTTTACTTGTAAGTGTCTACATTATCATTTGTCCAGTACCAGGTGATTTTGTTGTCGGGCAAGTTATGTTCATCAAGTACCTGCCCAATGGGAAAAGTGCAAATTGTATTTATGTACATGATATCTTCACCAGAAAAATCTACTGAATTATCCTTCAAGTCCATTTGAAGTTTTACACATATCCATTAAAATTAAATATTGATTGCTCACTGTACTGCTTGCTAATATTTTTGAGTAAATTGATAGGCTGTTGTGGACATTTTCTTGAGATGATTGAAGTCATTCTGTAACATGGTATTTGATGAAAAAATTTCAAAGTTAAAGAATGGTTCAGACAAGCTCCTTGAGATCGGTACTTGTCAGGCTGGACAAGTAAAAATTTTGATTACCGGTAATGTTTACCCCTGACTTGTCTTTGGACAATTAAACTTGCAAGAACAATCTTCCACCAAATGATTATATAATGATTTGTTTATTTTACCAGATCATTTTGCATATTATATACCTATGTAAAAACAAGCAACACACTTTCTGTTCAAATGTTTGGCCCCTTAGCCTTTATCAAGTGAATTGATAACAACACATATTTGAAGTGAAGCTTTCAGTGTTGGAGCTGTCATATAATGTAGCTAATACAAGTGCAGTATGTGGAACCTCATTAATTTGGACACTTTCGTTCCCAAAGAAATCGTCCGGATCGATGAAGCATCCGGATAACTGAAACGTATACATACCTATCATTATGGCGAATGCAATTTTAAAATTTCATTCTTGGGAAATTGTGTCTGGAAAGTGAAGTATCTGGATTGTTGGCATCCGGTATAATGAGACTGGACTGTATTGTAATCAATTCAGCTGAGAAAGGGTAAGGGGCTGATCATTTGTGAACCTAGAGTGTCATTTTTTTTTTACATAAGGATACATCCCATTGGATTTTACTGTTATACTTTATAGTTTCCTCACTCTTCATATGTTTTATTTCTTTCCTTATTGTCCAAGCTGCTATGGTTAATACCGATATGTTTGACCTCTGATCGTGTCATGGGTTGAAATCCATGCTGCAGACAGGTTTCCTGTCCTATTGGAAGAGACCAAAAAAAAACTGAGATCCCTTGTCATAGTAGTGTTGGCATGTTAATTAACCCTCACTGCTCATGGGCCACGAAGTGTCAAGTATAGGCCTCAATAGGTATATATTTCCTGAGACAGTAGAACTGTGATGTATACAGTGGAGCCTAATTGATTCAGACACCTTCGTTCCCGAGTAAATTGTCCAGATAAATGAAGCATCCGGATTACTGACATAACCTCTCTATTATAACCAGTACAATAAAAAACTCTGTTTCCAGGAAATGTTGTTGGGAATGTAAAGAATCTGGACTATTGGCATCCAGATCAATGTGGCTCTACTGTATATGTAATGGGGACTGCCCATATTGGACCAGGTAGGTCAGCAGAACAGCCACATCAGGGCTGGAAATTAACCCTTTTTCCTAGGTGGCCCTCAGGGCCAGTAGCTTAAAATATCTACTGGTCCACAAAAAAAGGAAATTGTAGACATTTTTTACAGCAGATATACAGTGAGAATGACAGAATACTTTCATTTATTATTAAAGAAAAGAAATATATTATTTTGGTAAATTGAAATAGGCATAATTTAAGTATACAGAGACTGAGTAGCCTTTTCTTCTCTGAATTTCTACTGGACAACAGGGCCTGTTCAGATGAGAATTTTACTGGCCCTATGGATTTTTTACTGGCCACAGGGCAGTGGACCAGTGCTAATTTCGAGCCCTGCACATGGTAGACTAGGTATGAATCCCAGTCTGGTCTTCACCTTTCCTCTTCAATTACATATATTTTTACACCTCTGCATATATACTGGTACATAAATAAAACTAATGTACAATATGATATCTAGTATTCATGCTACTTTTATGATTCTTCCTGCCATATTGTATAGAAATCAAACAAATGCATTCATAAGAAACTTTTACTAATGCTTAGGTCTCTATCCTATGCAGTGAGGGATCTTTATCACATCCAGCCAATACTTGACATGGGTCCTGTGTTTTAATTGTCTAACCCGCAGGACAGATTATCTTCAATAAAAATACAATCTGGGGTTAAACAACAAGGAAAATGTCAATTTGTCCATTTGACAAGTTCTCACTGTAAAGTATTGGTGTGATTACAGTTCAAAGTTGTTCAGAACACCAACCCTGATATATTGAAATCCTGCCTACTTTGAAATGGTTTTAAGTTCCTGGGATATAACTTTATCAATATTTTAACCCAGTTATTCTGAAAAACCTGTTTATTTGAAAGAAACATTCATTCCCAATTGGTTAAGTATATTCAGATTCGACTGTACTTCCATTTACCTATCAGAGAAAAAAATTCAAAGTGTCGTCTTTCATTCTTTTCATTTTCAACATTAACCGAGTGGTTAGCGTGTTCGACTGCGAATCGGAAGACTGGAGTTCGAGCCGCGTAAGCGCCACTCCGCGGTTGGCAGTCCCTGTCCTTCGGATGAGACAGTAAAAACTGAGGTCCCGTGTCACAGTAGGTGTTGGCACGTTACAGAACCCTCCCTGCTCTACTACCATAAGTGCTGAACATAGGCAAATTTTGTCGCCCTTCACCGGCTCACGGTGACATTTCCATATGAGTGAAATATTCTTGGGTGGGATATTAAACAATAATACAATAACAAGATATGTAGGCCATACACTTTCAAATAAGACTTTGCTCACCAATTTGAAACTCATCTGGCAATATGCCAATAATTGATATATCTGACAATGTCGCTCACCATTGTTAATTGTCCATACCCTAATATAGAACAAAACATGAACACATCACTGTGAACCTTAAACTGAAGAGTGATAAACATGGAATTGTCAAGTTTAGTCATAGCATGGAAGTTCAAGGGACAACAATCCAGAGAGAAGGTCAATGTCTCACAATCAGCCTAAGAGAATTGTTACATGCATGAAAATCAATGTTGTAACTACAGTTGAACCTGTGTTGAGAGAACACTCTTGTGAGACCACTTGTCTTAGAGATTCATTTACAAGAAAATCTTGTTTTTTACTGCATGTAATCATTGAATAAAAGCTGTTATGATAGACCACCTGTCATGAATGACCAGATTTCCGTGGCCAAAGGAGTGGTCTCTCAAGATAGGCTCCACTGTACTGCTCTTGTTTAAAAGAATTCCAAAATACATTTCACATATATTACAACTCTGCAAGTTCTTAACCCTTTCAACACCACAGACCAAAATAGACTGCTCCAGATAATAGGAAAGAGTATACCATTCTGATACTTGGGGTTGAAAAGGTTAATGAATCAAATATCTAAGAAGTAATAAAATGTTATCTAATCATTACAAATGCACTTTATTATTTGACTATATCATAATCTGAAAGAAAAACAACTCATGATTGTCTTTCAATTCATTTTATTCTGACACTTGAAGTTACAATTTGAAATTTTTATAGTTTATCATACTCTATAATATATAAGTCCATACACTCATCAATAAACATTTGTATATTTCAGGTCTTATCACAACAACCTAACATTGGTTAACAACCAAAAAATACCTAAATATCACCCAAAGTTTACATGTGTAAATTTAACCATATTCATTTGCACAAGTTTGTGGATTATTTCTATATCATATCTTATAATGGATAAACAAAAAAACTGCTATAGCGATCACCTGTATATAAAGACCACCAGGTCATAAGGGTCGTTTTTTGCTGTCCCTAATTGTACCATTTGTGTACAAATAAACCACTATATAATGACCAACTCCTTATAAAGACCACTTTTCTTGAGTACGGAGGTTGTTACACCAATATTTCACTGTATGTAACTGTCTGAACGGAAGACATTCATGTACCAGGTGATACCCGATAACGTTGTGCAGGACTTTTGTTTCTATGTAATAGGAATATGGAATGACGTTAGAAGATGCTATTAGCTCTAATGTCATTTCAGCGGGAAGATAACGTAAATTTATGTTCCATCACCATTGGAGATACACATGTATTAATCCCGTACAAATGTTTAAGTTTTCATGTGGTATATGAATGTTTTCCATTAATGTATCATTCTGTTCATGTACCTAACCACATCCAAATCAAAACACCCATCCATTCACACACACACAACTGTATACATACATATTTTATAGCACATAATAAATATAAAATTCTGCTCCAGAATATACATCTGAGATTGATATTGCACAGGTCATACTTCATTTATATTTCTTCTGATATAATGTTTAATTTTTCTCCATCCAGCACTTTCTACAGTTAGCCTCTTTCACAAATAAGATCTATGACCTGCAAACAAACAAAATTAAAGTATGAATTGTTATCTTCTCAAAAGTGTATCTTAGTACTGATAAAACAAGCTATATACAAAAAGATCATAGATGAAAGATAAAAGCATTGCTACAGATTCAGTGCTCACCTTGTCTGTTAGCAATGATACAATTAATGAATAAATTTGGGAAGTGCAACAAAAATGCCAAGTGGTGATTGAATTTTTTTTGGTATTTGTTGAAGTTGTTTGTTCTTATGCATGTTAAGCCATTAAGGATGATGCATCAATAGAATCAATGTGTGAGTACAGTCAAACCTGTTTTAAGAGATCATCCAAAGGAAGTAGCAAAAAGGGTCACATAAGACAGGTTGTCCATTAATTCAGGTGATTTATATAGGAAAAAGCAATTTTGGAAACTGCACATTTAGGTCACATTAATTCAGTGGGTCACTAAGGCAGGTTAGACTGTATTTTCATTGTGCTTGTACTGATATATCATACATGTACCACAGCTTCAAAGTATTCATGGTAGCACAATAAAATGTCACAAACATACTGACACCTCAAATAAGTCAACTCTTTGTTGTTGTTGGGAAATTTTCCAACCTCATTCATTAGACAAAACTTTACCCTGGTCTATATCTTTAGAACTAGAGTGGATATGGCTTTGACACTTCACACATGGGTTCCTTATGATTTGGGCTCTCATCAAGGGTCATGACCTTTGACCTATTTTTAAAAGACTTTAACACTATTCCCTTTATATCCTTTCCCAAGCTATGTTGTCTTCTGACAACTCTTGATAATTATAGTAGTACTTACACTCGGCTCCATCATGACAGGCTCCAAACATCTGTGAACTGTGCTGCACACTATCTCATCCAAAAGTACTTGTACCAAACTGTAATCAAACATTTAGTTATTTATACTAGTCTGTGGTCTAAAACAATTGTTGTACAGAGCAAAGCTAATACAGCCGAAGTATATTTGTGTAAATGAACCCTTCGGCAGGGTGTTTCAAAAGATTCCAAAGAATCCGTAGATTTCTATATAGTATTCAGATTTGTTTTTAACATGAAAATTACCAGAAACTGGAATGACTTAATGAATCGTGCAGTAGCAAGACTTCCTTGAAGTTAAGATTTAGTGAAATAAAATTTCCAACAAGTTTGGCTTCCACTGCAACTTGTTCTTCTAAATGTAATGCTACTATATTGTATAACGTATCATATCATCTTGACTTATTTTTCATATTGTCATCTCCTTTGCACCATTCCATCATATTAACATTGTAATGTCGGGAGTCAAAACAGAAACTTGTAAACAAAGCATCGGGCTATACTCTTTCATAGTGTCTTTGTTCATATGATCAAACAACATAATGGCCAAACTACTTTATAGGCTTAATCTTTAGTGTTTTTCATCTGTTGCTTAATTTGTAATCAGAGTAACCATCAAAGTTGAATTGAATTTAAAGTACAACTGAATTCATATCGATAAATTTGAATTTCATAAATATCTATAGACAACATCTAATTTTGAAAATCTGACTTTTGTTTCAGAGCAACTACATAGGATGGAAGACATGTAACGCTAATGTTACTGAATTATAAACTCTAACAGCACAACATACTTTTCATCGGACACAAATCTCCACAAGTAGAGCTGTAGGTAGTGTGTGTCCACTTGTATCTGCTGTAGTCCATACCGTCCAAACGTCCGCAGTCTCACACACTCCAAAAATGTCTGAAAAGAAGAAGTTAACACCCAAAAGGTAAATATTTACTTACTTACAGAAATTGTGTACATTAGTGTAATGCATAAATATAAGAGAGAGAGAGAGAGAGAGAGAGAGAGAGAGAGAGAGAGATCATTTACTGAAGAACAGAGATGACTTTACAAATTAAGAGCAATATTTGTCATTGGAATGTAACATCATTGAACCTAAAACCTTAACTATCTGCAAATCAGAAATTATGTACTTGCGAAACTACCACAGAAATTCTTTTGCTTAAAGTGAGCATAACTTAAAGAAAATGAAATTTTCTGTCCATTTCTTACAGTTATTGTAGCTTTTACACTTAATATTTTAAAAATAATGTACATGTATTTAAACATCTGCACATCAGACTATTGAAATGTGGACACATGCACATATACATGTATACTAATTTCAAACAAATTTGAAGGTAACTTTCATGTACATGTATGAGTATTCAACATACCTTTAGACTAATTTTTATGATTCCAGTCAACACAGACACCTTGGAGAAGTCTACAGCACTAAATATTTCTATCTTCTCTGAAAACAGTTTCTGTATATTGCTCATCAAGCTGTTGTCTGTAATACTGAGAGAAGAATTCAGGTCAAATTTCAACAAAATATTACCTCTTCTAAAATGAATGAATGATTTTTACTGGTACTGGTGCATATATCAGGTGTAAGCAATTTACATAGTAGCATATGTAAATTTTCATATTTTACTATGCATACATCTATGTGCCAAAAATTTCACAAGCCTACATTTACCAGTATGAAATTGTTTCTTACATTACTATATTGATGTGAAGATTCCTATTGATATGAAGATTCCTCTAAAAGAAACAGAATGATTTAATAATGTTTATCTTGTTCAGTCAATAAGTCGAAGAGGTCACATTTTTGGTACAAGAAAGGGCATGGTGTTTCAGACAAGAGGCATGGTGCAGCACAATGCTATGTTGCTCTAGATTTAACACTTATAAACTACAACCACAATGGCACTGGATACATATGAATATCTGGCACCAACACCTTAACAATTTGAGTAAAAGGCATACAGACTATAACCAAAACCTGTCCCTGACAAAAGATTCAGAACATCTCATAGATACAGTGTAACCTACCTTAGCAACTCCCCTGTTTCATAACACTACATTCTTTATCAGACCTAAATACAGTTCAACCTTTTTTAAAAGACCGTCCAAGGGAAGGAGCAAAAAGGGTCACATATGACAGGTGGTCTCTTAATTCAGATGATTTATATAGGAAAAAACAATTTTGAGAACCACTCATTTAGGTCACATAAGACAGGTTTTCCTTAAATTCAGTGGGCCACTAAGACAGGTTAGATTGTATATGTATCTTCTATTTTGTATTCCTATATAATTCACCTGAATTAAGAGACCATTTGTCATATGAAACTAATTTTGCATCTTCCATAGGACAGTCTCTTGTAACAGGTTAGACTGTACATTCAATCTGTACAAGCTTTTCATTCGGAAGTTAGATCTAGGTAATCCTAGTATTCATACTCATTTAAATCTTATGGTTTCAAACTCCTTGTTGCTTAAGTTGTTGTAATCTGACACTGAATTTAGACCACAATCCAATAGCAAGTAATAAAGAGGACTTTACATCAAATCTTACCTTGGAGTAAAATTCCACTGGCCTTTTCTCTGTTGTGTTGACAAGCTGTAACTATGTGGATGTGTGCGGCGACTAGAATCACTGCTACGCTCTTTACGAGTCCCTTCTTCATACAGCTGTCCTACTTGTGTGTCTATAGAACTGATATCCTCAATAACTCTCTTCATCACTGCTCGGACATTACGAGGCTCAATAGTATTTAACCAGTCTCTTGTCTCTACACTTTTGCGTAACATCTACAGAAAAAAAATGTGATGTATAGATGTGAAATAGATGTGTAAAATCAACAAAATTCGCAAGAATGAAAATTTTTGGGTATCCAATTGAAGCACACAGACTTAAACAAAAAGAAAAAACAATTATTCTTTCAAATGGAACTTTTACTAGCTTTGATTTTTAAACATTATATCTTAATAAGTATATACACTAGGTATTCAAAAGCTATTTAAGTTCTTCTGAAACTCACCACACATTGCACAAAATAGAGAATATTTCACAAGTTAATAGTTTATAAATATTCACATCAGTGCCAATCCTTGTACATTCATTCCTTACATTCTTAGCTACTTTTACATTAATAACACAAAATGATACATTAATACATGTAGATGATAGGCCTACTAACAAAATTGCCCCTTGCTAATGTACACAGTTTTCTCCACCACTAAAAGTTTCAAACTGTTATATGAGTTTTGAAATACAAGTAATTATTGAGAATTCTTTCATCACTGTATTTTACGGGCATTGAACTTTTTCAGAGTGAATAAAATCTGTCTTTGCTTAATCATACCCTTTACAACTGGCAAGTATATAAAATGGCAAATCAATATTTCCATGACTTAATTCTAACCCACTAACCTGGGATATAGATAGTCCTTGAACTTTGACATAGTGGTTGAGTAACTTCTGAGCAGTGTCTTTACAGTTGTTACATAAATCTGAGACAGATGTGACCCTTGACCTCTCCTCTACCATGAATTGTTCTTCTGTTAAAGTCACCTGTAAAATAATCATAACGACACATTCATCCAAATAGTCCTGACTGCAATACTTGTAATAGTGAAAAAACAAGAGGCCCAAGGGGCCTTAACGGTCACCTGAGTAAAACAT
>JACSZP010023467.1:0-10000 GCA_016161895.1 Pinna nobilis
CACGTTCCCATTCTGAATATTTACACTTCCTGTCCCTAACTACCTTAAGTGACCAAATAATAAATGTTTTCTTTCATCAGGGTCGAAATCTTCGTGTTGTGGAGAATCTCTATACAACTCCTCAAAAGACTTATGCTGCGAGGATTACGAGACTGGAAACAGCACATTAACAAAAATAAATGGTCCCGATCTGGACTGTTGCGGATCCAAGCCATTTAATACAACAACCCACTATTGCTACAAAAAGTTAGATCCGTATCCCTTCCACATTGAGCCATGTGGCACCTCAAGGATCGACATGCGGAAGTTCATCTGCTGTGAGGGTAAAACATACAAGAAGTATGTTAACAAACAGGAACAGCGGTGTTGTGGAACACAACCTTATGGTCCGGACAAGAGATGCTGTACTTGGTCACACCCGGTCCATCTAGCCCCTCAAAACAGCATTTGCTGTGGAGGTAGTAAGTAAACACAAAATTTGTTAAAGAGAATAAAATTACCGGTTTTAAGTGCATGAAAAATATTTTTCTAGAAACGGTCTCTTTCCACGTGTATGTCAGCACAACTTTTCTTATGAGACGATAATTAAAAGATGTAAAAGTAAAATCATTTGTAAGACTAGTTACTTCATTTTATCCCTGTAGGTAAGGTGTCATTAGACGGTAAAATTGATACATTGTATTTGATTGCTGATTTCTGACGGATTGACTGGTCCACATGGAATGCTTACTACTCCTCTGGTCCGTGTCGTCCAATTCTCACGAGATTTCTACATTATGTCATGAATTTCTTAATAAGTAACTTTGATATCTATAACGATTTTTAACTTATATTTGTATTCAGCGGATAAAGGCATTATTTTATTTGTTTATTTATGTATTATTTATTTATTTATTTATTCATTTATTTATTTATTTTTTGTATATTAGGTTATGCAAGAAAAGACCAACGTTGTTGCAGAAACAAAGTACTGGATGCGAAACAATCTGAACAATGTTGTGGAATGGCTCTGTATGACACAACCACTCAAGGTTGTTGTAATGCACAACTGATATTCAGTAAAGCGACAGACAAGTGTTGTTACGGTTAGTAAGCCTACGTTATGCTTATATTTCAGAATACTGCTATGCCTACATACATTCGCACAAAGCTATCCATTTATCTATCTCTAAACACTTGTATTTAAATCACCTACCTTGATCATCTATATGTTAGCAATATTTCCACTGTTGCGTCCTCCCTCCTGAAATTATCCAGTCGCACATAGAGTCTTCTTGGCTATTTGGAACTGCTTTCGGCGATGTCTAAGCAAAAGAGAGAATAATATTTAAAAACAAACAACATTAACAATGTCTTTCTATACTCATGACGCACAGGAAAGTCTGAAAAAATGACATGATCTGCATCCGTTGAATCGAACATATAATGTGATAAGATTCAGTTATTTCTTTTCTAAATCAAATAGCACGAATATCGAACATAAGCATAAAGTAGTCAAAGCCTACAAACTCGTTCGAAACTTGTCATTTCTATTGTATATTCCTGACGACGAATTGTACCTTTAATTTCCATGACTCGAACTTAGGATGTTGACAGAGGTCATATTAACCTCACATTTTTGTTTCATTAGATCTTCGTGCTGAATAGCACACATAAATAGCACACATAAATAGCACACATAAATAGCTTATTGAATGTCAAATTTTGATTAGGTTGATATTCTGACTGAATGTGTCATGTCTTTCCTACCTATCGTCCAGGTGTTGGTATTACTACAGCAATAGGAAATGAATGCTGTGGATCTGGTGGCTACAACCCGAGCTCGCAGGTCTGCTGTGACAATAAATCTGTCATAAATAAGACAAGTGCATCACACGACAGCTGTTGTGTACCCTCTAAAGAAGGAGTACCCTCCACAGCCATCTCCTACAAGAGCGGAACTACTTTTTGTGACAGGAACACGGGTCAGATTAGTAATCAGCCTCATTGTGGGAGGGAGAAGTACACAGTTATTCGAGATTTATGCTGTAATGGTAGACTAGTGAAAAATGGCCGCTCATCCAACCTTGAGTGCTGTCGTCCTGGGACAGAGACATTTGATCCCAATTCACAGATGTGTCGTGATGGAAAAGTATATCCCAAAAAGAAAAATGTCACGTAAGGCTATTCAATATTTACCGTTTATTAATTCGCAGATTTAATTCCGACTTGATAAATCAAGAAACCCTCGCAAAAATAAATCTTTCGCTAATATTATCAATTTATATTGACAGTTATGGACACAAAACTGTAATTGCATAAGCGTAATTTTAATAATAACATCTTTTGTTTATTGGGCATATTCAAGATCAGTGCTAAAATTATACGTATATCTGCGGTAAGAGAAATTTGTGTGTATAATAGTCAGTCTTGTCACTCATATGTATTCTTAAGAGTATGGTATTTAAAAACTTCTACGTAATCATTATTTGTACATAGCCATTGTGGGGCCTCCGTGGCCGAGTGGTTAGCGTGTTCGACTTCGAATCGAAGGTTCCGGGGTTCGATTCCCGCAGCGCCACTCCGCGGTTGGCCGTCCCTGTCTTTCGGATGAGACAGTAAAAACCGAGGTCCCGTGTCACAGCAGGTGTTGGCACTTTAAAGAACCCTCACTGCTCTACGGTCATAAGTGCCGAGCACAGGCAAAATCTGTCGCCCTTCACCGGCACACGGTGACGTCTCCATATGAGTGAAATATTCTTGAGTGGGACGTAAAACAACAACAAAACAAACAAAACATAGCCATTGTCAATCGAAAAAACGGTGATGTGTAAAATAAAATATTAATAGTAAAGAACCTCTAACTTTAAACTTTATTTAAAACTTTACTTTAAAATTTATTTATGGTTAATCTCCGTTTTATAATTGCGCAATTATGTCGAATCTCTTGTTTGTTTTATGCTCTACGCCACACTCGACAATCTTTCAATCAAATTTAGGCGACCAATTTTTATTTGTGGAGGCGAGAGCCCGGTTAAAAATGTATCCTGGTAGAGACCAACGCCTATCCGCAAGTAAACTGGCAAACATTTTCCCATAATCAGTTAAGGTTCCAGCGAGCTTCGATCCTGCGCTGACAAGAGGTGATACACTAAGTGGTTTAAAGCGCAAGGTTTTAACCATTCGGCCACGGAGGCCCCTTCTAAAATCGTGTATAGCCCTAGAGAAAGACTAATAATAACAGTACACATACAGTAGATAATTATTTTGAATTTAAAATGCTTATTTGAATACACAATCTTGCGAATACACGTAGAACAGACGATTCGCAAAAGGGACATGTTTATCCCCAAAAAATAGATCAGTGAATTTATTCACTTTCTTGACAGACGCAGTACAAAATCAAAAGGAGGAAATTACAGCATATGCAAATTTGGATCCTGGAAGATGACTGATTATCTTAAACTACTTGCAGCTGACGGCCTGGATATCTGCAGGAAAAATGGTTAGTACATAACGATTTTTTTCTATGAGCGAAAAAGTTAACGTTTCGCCAAATTTCCCGTTTCCGACTTTCCAAAGCACAAATTCCCAATCCTCAAAAAATCTCAAGACCAGGGTTCACCGGATTTTTAACGTTACTAGTCAATCCACATTTTTTCAGTACTTCACTGACCACTTTACAATATTCAAGTGTTTGAGTGGGACGTTAAACAACAACAAACAAAAAAAAAACAAACAAAAACAATATTCAAGTGAAAGAGTTGTATTACACACCAATCAGATACCATCTAATGTCTAAAGACTATCTCCATTCTCCTTAAACCCTCTTTATCATCAACCAAATTGCTCCTTATTTAGTGGCATCTGATCTTGAGTAAATAGGAACGTATATTTTTTCACAAAACATAGATTGTTGGTTTGAAATATACAGGACACGTACATAGAGTGCTGATCCTCAGACGGGAAATCGGCTGGCTTTTCCTGCACATCAGATAAAACGGGAAACAATGCTTAATTGTAATGTGCAGAGAAAATGCCAACCCTAAAGCCAGATGTCCCTGTTCTTTGGCGTCGTTAAAGTTAAACAACAACAACAATAGATTCCTTTAATCACCGATTCTTGAATTTGAAAGTAAATTTAGTCTCAATAGCCATCGATTCTTGGGTTGTATTCTGGGCTCATGTCTTTTTAACAAATATATCTAGTTTGGGGAAATTTGCTTTGTTAAGATTCTTTTTTTAAAGTATATGTGAATTATTCAAGCTGTTACTCTTTTCTTTTTTACAGCATTCCGAACTAGCATTATAAACATTACCGTGGAAGGGACAGGAGATATATATCAGACCAGAATCATTGTTAAGCTCAAGAAGAATATGTACGATCCAGCGGCACGGCTCCGACGAAACCCAAGTATACAGCTGAACATTCCTGGTGCTACTAGTATCCAAATAACGAAGAAGTATAAAGATGCTATACTGATAACAGATAACACCGCATCTAGACGACTAATGAGACTTGGAGATTCCGATATCTTACTGCCCTATAGTAGAAAATTAGTAAAAGCTATCAAGGAAAGGCACTCGAGATGTGAGACATCCTTGTACAATAAAATCAAAAGTATACTATCTGCCGACAGTCCATAGATCGATAGATGTGCACGGGCCGGCTTGTCTCAGTGGTTAGCGTGTTCATCTCTTGATCCCAAGGTCGTTGGTTCGAACCCGGATCATGCTGCTGTTGGTTATCTTTGTCTTTCGTATTAGACAGTGAAAACTGATTTCCCTGCAAAATTTGTCGTTTTTATTGACATACCGTGACTAATTAAACTAAGTGAAAGATTTGTAAGTGAGACGTTCAACAGCAATATATAGCCGACCAATCAATAGATGGTTCAAGTTCTACCAGGGAAAAATATTTTTTCTTCGTTGGACCTCGACGGTAGGCGCTGGTACGGAAAACCATTGTCACAACAGGGTACCTACTGTATAAAACATCACCAAAAGACAATTCCATTTAGCCGGGGACCCAAGATAAGGTCTTTAGGTAAATCTTTTTTCAAATTTTCAAATCAAAGTTGGCATGCAGATTTTTTTCAAAGTGTCATACCATTTGACTGACGTATTTACATGTATTGCAGTTAGTTTTTCCTTAATACTCCATACAAAAAAATTGAATAAAATAATAAAAGGGAATACGGAAGGTTTCAGAACCAATACTTTGTACTGCCTTTGAAAACTACCTCGAATATCAGATTAGTCCCATACTAGATAGTATTTTGCGCGTGCGCTAAAAGAAAGTCGACAATAAATGAACTTAAAAAAATTCGAAAAATTATTTTCGCTAAAAATAGAAAGTAAATCGTAGGGTTTAGACGTGTGAACATGGTACATGAATTGAATTATATTAAATTCAATTATTGAGTTATGTGTAGGTTTTTTAATTACAACATTTTTCATCTAGTTTCCAGCGCATGCGCTCTTTCTAATCATTAAGCAGAATCGGTGTTTCGGATGAACCCGAAACTCGGATGTTAAATAGGGCCAGTTTAAAGTAAGTCTCTTGGTTGGACATGATCTCCATTTTTTTGTTGTACTTTTAACCCTGGATCTTTACTGTCTCGATCCTGATATTTAAAGAGACTTGTAACTTAATTAGGGCAACACTCATGACAATTGTCCTTGAATATATTTTGTGTATTGTATTTTTATCAAATGTATTGTTAAGTTATTGATATTTTCAAATGATTCTATTGTTCAAAGTTTTATATTTTTTACTTGATTTTGTGATGATTGTCAACATTTTGTACTGTTTAAATTATGTAATAAAGTTATTTTCAATATATGTTTTGAGTATATATTTCTCAATTAATAAAATATTCCAGAGCATGTGTTTGCTATCAGGATTTCCTTGATAGAGGGTTGATGCTGACAAAGGAGCTACTTAACCAAGGATTCCTTATGGTTATATTGAAGTCATCTCTTCGAAATATTTATGGTCGCCACCATGATCTGGTTGACCGTTATGGTAAATCTGTAAAACAGATGATAAGGGGTATGTTCCCCTTGTCGCATACCTTATCCCGTCAAACCCTTTTTCCTTTTTATTACCATTATCGATTGTGACTTATTCCCGTATTTGATTTGTGACACGGCGTCCCATCATGACCTGGTTGATCAATATGGTTCACCAGTATAAACAGATGACGAAGGACATGTTCACCTTGTCGCATACATAGTCCCGATTCCCTCTTTCTTGTTTATGGCCATCACCAATTGTGACTTATTCGTGTAATCGACAATGTGTAACACGACGGATGTCACGCGTGGAACAGGAGTTGCTTACCCTTCCGGAGCACCTGGACTCACCCCCGGTTTTTAGTTGTGTTGTTTTAGTTATAAGTGTATTTATGTATGTACACGTAGTTTTGTCTCCTTTTTGTTGTGGCCACGGTTTTGTCTGTCGTCGACTTTTTGAATTTGGAATGCCACTTGGTGTCTTCTTCTTTACTTTTTGTCAATTTTTCCTTCATTCATGTTTATCAATTTTCCTTTTTTAAAATGATATGATGTGCTGTGACACACTGATGCACCGCTCAGATTCATAGTCGTCATCCATTACACACTATTTCAAATGAAGGTCAAAGTCGCAGACTGCCTAAATCGTTCAAGCGAATATTTGAAGCCTTTCAGCAACATTTAAGCATTGATTCTATATTTTTTCCGGTTCACTTCGAAATGAACTGAAATAAGACTGTTCACACTGAAAATATAGGATCAATGCTTATAATTAAATTCTGGTAATAACTTCGTTAATTTTTCAAACGTTTGTTTATCTTTTTATTTTGTATCTAAATATTATAATCAAACAAACAGTCGCGCATTAATTGCGTCATTATGACAACTGTCAGCATCACTTCCTTCAGTGTGCGTGACGTAATACACAACCTTAAGGGGCGTGGCTTAATAAGTGTTCGGGTCATTGAAGTATGATCCGAATATTTTCTGGATTATCAACCAATGAAATCCTCGGAAATTTATAAAATTTGATTATATTAACTTAAGAGTCTTTCCGTCATTAATATGAATCCGTAATGATCTGGAATAAAGCGACATCCACATCACATTAATATCTGACTTATAGATGGATGCAATCATTTTGAAGAATTTCCTCACTAATCACTGATTTTATATCATCGGAAAAGTTACCAAGCACCCAGAGTTTTATCAGAAACTATAGATAATGAAACAGAACAGTCTCATAAAATCTACAGGACAGAAATATTGCATAGAAAATATACCTACAGAGAAAACATTATTGGGAAAAATATAGACGAAAATATGCTAACGAAATCAAGTGAATCAACGTATATTAACAAATGTATTCGATCAATTACATGTTATATATACCTGAAATGATTACAACTACCTGCTTCAAAATACGAACTTAATTTGATAAATGCGAGAATTATTCTTTTCTCATTTTACTCGGTAAGCAAAATACATGTACTGTATACAGGGTTATTTTCGTCCCGTGTTATTTTCGCCCTCATGCGATTGCAAATAGTTTCGCCCCGTTTTAAATTCCCTCATTTTCGTCATAATTCTATTCAATGAATTTACCATTTCGATTTCGCCCAGTTTTGAATTCGCCCACTGACCATGGGGGCGAAAGGGCGAAAACAAAACGGGGGCGAACATTTCCCTGTATACAGTAAGGAACGCACAGATATATAACACCAGTAGGATATCTGTGTCCGCGCAATTTGCCTCGAGTCTGAAGCAGTTTGAATGAACTGCATAAGTACATGAATGACAGCAGAACCGCACTAAATGTATCCAGAAGTTAAAAAAACAACCCAATGCTATATAATCATTTAATTGATTGATTGACTATATGACTTCGAAACTTTTGAATGAATAATGTCCTGGTGTATTTCTGTTACTTACGTTGGATTTTTCGATTAAAGATTTATATTTCAGCACTTTATCTGAAAATTCATATTTCTCTTGTAATTTACATAAAAAAAACATTAATTTCAATACACATTCAAGAAAATATATGTATAGTTTTTCTGAACTTTCAATTTTCATTTTTTGAGTTTAAAGGGATGGGGTAAATGGAACATAGCACCCACATCCGATTAAATTAAAAAATTGAAACATGATAGAAATATAGTGCATGGCGATTTAGTCTTCCTTTTTATTCATTGCCCACAAGCTGAGAGATTATTAAAAGTTTAGTTGGTCCACTACGGCACACGTGGAATTTGTCGATAACGCAGTCGCCGGTATGAAACAAGTATTTTGAGTCCTGTTTACAAAATTAATATGAAAAAGGTCAAGAACCACAAAAATTACATTAAAAGTATTTAATTGTCTTAATAAGACCACCTATACTGCTTTGACTAATCGCAAATTTGTCTTATAAATCAATGATATATCACGTGGTGATGAGTCCGATAAGTAGAGTAGGATAATCCAATGTGTTGTATCAAAGTGTTTTAACGATAAAATCTACGTTTGTACCTTGAACTATTGTAATGATCGGACTTATAAATTGTCGAGTACATTTGGTTTCAAGATGCGGGAAAAGCGAAAGCGACATAGAAAGATCTGCACCAGTCTTGCATAGCTTACATTACAAAACGAAATACTAATGTTTTACGTGACGGGCAAAGTACGATCATTGCAAAGCTTGCAATACACATGTTTATACGTTACGTGGTTATTCCCTTCATAATTACGAGAAGCACTTTAAGGATTCTCAATTACATGTACTAGATTCCCCCATGCTACATTATCATGTGTCGAAACAATGCGGACTGTCTGTACATCTATAGGTGACATTATGTTAGGTAACCACACTAGCACCTTGTCAAGGTAAGTTCTTCAACTCACATTTTACTAGTTATCACACAGTTACCTCGATTTTAACATGGAAACTGCATGGGTAAGTAATGCTCTACTCAACTCACGGAAATATCTATTCAATCACGTGTATGGAATCTTTTATTCCGTTCAAGTTATGTTAAGGCTTGAGAAGTGTCTGTTTTGTTGAAAAAACAAAATCTATTTCAATGTTAGGTGCATGACAGTTGAGTTTTCGAATTTTCATATGATCCTTCATAAAGTAGAATTCAATTTCTGTAAATTAATACCCAAATGATTCAACTCTCAACATAACTTGCATGAAAGTAGTTCTTTGTACCTGTTATCTATAGGACGTTTCTATTTTTGGAATATATCACTTTAATTCCGTGAAGTTTCCATGTTCAAACCATCAGATGTAAGTAAGGGATGAATTGAGTAGTATTATCTAAAGAACTTACCATGAGCAGATGCAAGCTTGGTTGAATACATTTGTCAACAATAACTGACAAGACAATATGGCATGGGAAACCTATTGATCAGATCTAGATTTTTCGAACAGTGCCTTGTGCTATAATGACGAAAATTTCAACATGAAATATTGATATGTGACTCGCAAAGGATATTAGAGAGACCGGATTGTTGTACCACATAAAAAGGCTTATACAAAGATTGTAGTAGCATATAAAAAGGCCCGACAAAGATTCTAGTAGCACATAAAAAGTCCTGTATAAAGAATGTAGTAGCACATTAAAAGGGCCCGTATATAGATTGTAGTAGCACATTAAAAAGGCCTGTACAAAGATTGTTGTAGCATTTTACGAAGGCCTGAACAAAGATTGTTGTAGCATTTTACGAAGGCCTGAACAAAGAATGTCGAGTATGTCGAAAGTAGAAACAAGCGAACAAACATCAAACTTGAAATAAAATTACCGCTGTCGTTAATTTGCATCTTGTACACTTCTATTACGTCACTGTCCGCACCCTAACCGGCTCACCCATATCCTCTCCTTTAAATGTCGCTATTTGCATTTCGTCAGTACGTCATTTACAGAGATAAACCTACATAACGGTACTTTCACTTTCAGTTTATGAGTTAGATATATATACATATATATATATATATGTATATATATATCTATATATATAT
>JACSZP010023470.1:0-11459 GCA_016161895.1 Pinna nobilis
ATAACAAAGTCAAAGGGGATTGACTTTTGACTTTGCTATAGGCATCCTTCGTTTTAAGCATCAGAATTTACTACATAAATTGATAAATATTGATTCTTTTCAGAGATTTTATTCCTATTCATTATAGCACTGAATTCATTCTAAGACGATTTGTTATAGACTGACTCTACTGTACATCTAATCGTTTAAAAAAATTCTTAGGAAGGTTTGGGGAAATTGTCACAGTGATATTTTGCCTTTTAAGCAGTAGACCCAATAGGCAATATTTTCCAACGTACCAGCCCCTTTTTCTGATCATGTCGATAATTTCATCGTGACATTTTTTTTACAGGTAACAAAGCAATTGACACTTTACTAGAATCAAAATGGGCGAAAGCCTCAAAAGGAGACATCACTTTCACAGACAGAAAATCTTGTGTTTTCTTTTTGGAGAGGTATGTAAATTTAACGATATTTCAGTTCAAATTATTTACTGTATACAGGGAAATGTTATTCCCTGTTTTGTTTTCGCCCCTTTCGCCCTCATCAACAGTGGGCGAATTAAAAAATGAGCGAATCCAAAACAGTAAACTCAATGACTAAAATTATGGTGAGACTGGGCATAACCTTTTGCCAGTGCTTTAGGGCCAAAATAACCTGAGGCAAAAATAACATTGTATGCAGTTCTCTCCTGAAGCAGTACACATGTATCACTTATGCCGATTTCCAAGTTTTACTTTCTTCCCTGCAAATATAGATTTTGAGGAACATATGAACCTTTCTTAGGCCACTATCGCAACATCCTTGGAAATATGGTACAGCTGAAATCTGTCTTGAGAGACTACCTGGTCTTGTGATACCACCTGTTCTTGTGAGACCACCTGGTCTTGTGATACCACCTGTCTTGAGAGACTACCTGGTCTTGTGATACTACCTGTCTTGAGAGACTACCTGGTCTTGTGATACCACCTGTCTTGAGAGACTACCTGGTCTTGTGATACCACCTGTCTTGAGAGACCACCTGTCTTGTGATACTACCTGTCTTGAGAGACTACCTGGTCTTGTGATACTACCTGTCTTGAGAGACTACCTGGTCTTGTGATACCATCTGTCTTGAGAGACTACCTGGTCTTGTGATACCACCTGTCTTGAGAGACCACCTGTCTTGTGATACCACCTGTCTTGAGAGACCACCTGTCTTGTGATACCACCTGTCTTGAGAGACTACATGTATTGTGAGACCACATATAGGAAAACATGTCTTTAAATAACCATATACAAGTACTGAAGTACATGTACAGTCTAGCCCGTTTTAGTAGTCCGTCCAAGGTAAGGATGAATAAGGGCCACATATGACAAGTGGTCTCTTTAATCAGGTGATTTATATAGGAAAAAGTCATTTTGGGAATCATACATCAAGCTCACAAAAGACAGGTAGTCCTTTAATTCAATGGGTCGCTAAGGCAGGTGAGACTGTATATAAAACCTAACCTGTTTTGAAAGACCTAATCTCCATGACAGTAGGGTCAGTCACTCAAGGCAGGTTCTACTGTATTTCAAGACATGCAGTCTCTCGTGGCAAATCATATTGACTCATTACCCCTGATAAATAATAGACTCTTCAGTAAAACAATAGTTTGGGCAATTCTAAATGTGTCTTGAAGGGATGAACAAGTTCAGATCATGATGATATTTTTGCATGATTAGTATAGGTGCTTTCAGGATTCTAATTCTTCTACATGTATTCTTAGAGAAATATTTGAATGTTGCTTGGTGAAGGCAGTGAGACTGTTTTCCAAAGTCAGCAAAGGGTACAGCATATAAAATATATTTTAACTCTAAGGTGAAAAAGAATACCATTCCTTAAGGTGTGGATAATTGGTTTAATTCCTTTGATAAACATGTAAGCAAGGTGCACATTGGTAACAGTACTGACATTCAGTGATTACTCCCATAATTCTGTCTCAATTATGAATTGTTAAAATTTATTTACCCAGAGGTCAATAGATGTCTTTATCTACATGTACATTGTATACTATTATGATTTTTTTGTACCTCTCTGACAGGCTGATGGTCAAAGGTCTTTTCCATCGAGCTACAAAAGTCGAGAGATCAAAGAAAGATCGAGGCAAGCGTAAAAAGAAAGAAGAGGAAAACGGGGAGGAGGAGAAGGAGAAAGTAAGTGAAATTAATCTTAATCTTCAGTGAGGGAGCAGCGTTATCAGAAAAAAACTTTTCAAAATCCTTGGTGCTTGAGAGTTCTTTTCCTTTCTTACCTCGAGTTATCAAGGAGCGAGTAAAAAAAAACAAGGTCCTATATCATGGTAGGTGTTGGCACATTAAAGAACCCTCGATGCTCAATAGTCATAAGGGTCGAGCATAGGCCATCTTTGTCGCCCCTCACGAGTAAACAATGACGTCTCCATACAAATTTAAGATTATTGAACGGGACATAAAACAACAATACAGCAAAAGAACAGACTTAAGTAATTCTTACTGTGGTTTGGGAACTGAGTACATTCATTTGCATATGCAAAGCTTACACTGAAGATGGCACCGGGCTAGTTCTTAGGCACATAAAGTCAAACCTGTTTTAAGGGTCCGTCCAAGGAAAGGGGTAAAAAGATTCACATATCAGTATGACAAATGTTTTTTTAATTCAGATGGTTCATATAGGTAAAAGTCATTTAAGGAACCATGCGTTTAGGTCACATGAGATAGACAGTCCTTTAATTCAGTTGGTCGCTAAAACAAACTGGACTGTACATATAGCTTGTTGTACATGTAGGAGTGTATCGTCAATTTTCTGCATTATCATTGTCTGTTATTCTTGGCAGAAATTCTCACTTAATAATTTTGTGACATTCTGGTTCCAGGACAAGAAAAGTAAAAAAGACAAAAAGAAGGGAAAAGAAAAAGAAGAGGAGGTCAAAACAGACGATTCTGTCAGCAAAACAGAGGAGAAAAAGGTACATTATCCTTGCTGTTATATAGTGGAACCTCGCTTAAAGACCATCTCGCTTAGGAGACCACCTCGCTATTAAGACCATCAATTTCAACCTCACTTAGGAGACCACCTAACCAATCAGACCAATTTTAGCCAGTGACATAGGTGGTTTTAAATAGCAAGGTTCTACTTTATTTACAACTTGTTTATTCTGGCTATTAAGTGTGTTGAGTTGTTTTTATATATGAGTTCAATTTCTGACAAACATTTCATTTTTATTGTGTTTTAGATTAAAAAGCCATTATTTAAAGTTCTTGCTATGGTTATTCATAAATGCGTCATTCTGAATACAGAAACAAATTCAGATTCAAATTTGATATTTTTATGCTCTTGGTTTTCTAATGTGTCACAGTGAAAAAGGTCTAAAGCAATTCTGCCATTCTCTGTACATTAAATCAGAACCTGCGGCCACGGTGGCCTAGTGGTTAGCAGGTTTGCTTTCTGATTTTGATGTCATTGGTTCATATCTAAGCCACGTCGCAGTTTGCCATCCTTATCTTTCGGATGAGACAGTAAAAATCGAGGTCCAGTGTCACAGTAGATATTGGCACGTTAAAGAATCCTCCTTGCTCTACGACCCTAAGTGCCAAGCATATACAAAATTTGTCACCCTTCACCTGCACATGGTGACGTCTCCGTGTCAGTAAAAGATTCTTGAGTGGGACGTTAAATAATGATACAACCTACCAAGATGCTCTCATGATAGCAGATCAGTAAAAGGGGAATTTGAAGTAGACTGAATGATACGGGACCATGTCCTGTCCCCAAAGAAAAACTTTTTTGAAGATTCAACAAAAGTCATCCTGATAACATGTTCTACACGGGGAGAATTTCTAGAGCTACATGGATACAATGGCTCTGGCATATGAAAAGGGATTTATGTACTCATGCTTCTTGGCAGATACATCACGCTATGCTGAAAATACAATAAGTGTATATATGGTGGTCATTATTTAGGATGAAGAAAAAAAGAAAGACGATGACAAGAAGAAAAAAGAAAAGAAGTTACGGCTTGACATGGCTGATGAGCAGAGATTTCTGGATGGGGAAGAAGTAAGTGGCAAATGTATAGACAGTCAAGGTTTTCCCAAGCTTTGCAATTTATAAGTGCTCGATATGTTACTCAATGACCCTATGTCAAATACTGACAGTGTATGAGGCCCTGTAATAGAATGCCCCACTTCAGACCTCACAGTCTTGGGTTCGAACCTTTGTGTGGATAGCTGGTTTTTCATGTCCTTCAAATGAGAAAGAGAAAACCAAGGTCACGTGGTACAGTAGGTGTTGGCATTGTAAAGATCAAAGGTCGAAAGTCCAAACGTAATGGATTTTTGGCATAAGTTTTCAAGTAAGAAGTTTTTTTGGCATAAATGTGTTTTATGAAAAGGTGTCAATTTAAGCATAACTAAATTTTCGTCATAGTTAATATACCACTTCTACTCGAGAGCTGGAGTAAATTTCTGACTAAGTTTTGCCAATTTCTTCTTAAAATGGCTGCCTTGTTTGCTTAATGGTCTGAAGTGCTAAGCATAGGACAGTATTCCAAGATGCAGAACTGCCAACCATTGCAGAATGAGTTGAATCGTTATGCAGTAGAACCTGTCTTTACACATCACTGTCGTGAGACCATTTATTGAAAAACATCTGCTTAAAGTTGTATGGTCTACAACTTTCGCTCTTTTTGTCATAATTAAAACTTTTTAAGTGTTATACAGTCGAATCTTGAAAACTCGAACGTCGATCTCTCGAAGTTTTCGACCACTCGAAGTAATTTCACGGTCCCGAATTTTTTTCTTAATAAATAAAGCAAAAGTAGTCTCGATCTCTCGAACGTTGATCTCTCGAAATTTTTGATTCCTCGAATATACCTCGTGGTCCGAAACTGAATTTTCTATGGAAATATAATCTCGATCTTTCGAAGTGTGAATTATCGTCCGACTGACTCTGCGTGTTTATTTAGTAATCAACGCNNAGTAATCAACGCCGCGGGCGATGGGAATAATGCTCGCAAATAACTTACCTGTATTTTGAACTGAATCTCTCTTTCTCTTTCTCTCTCTCTCTCTTTCTCTCTCTCTCTCTCTGAGAGTAAGGCTCGCAAATAACTTGTATATTGAGATTTTCTCTCTCTCTCTCTCTCTCTCTCTCTCTCTCTCCATGACATGTGCACAGCCAACAGATGACGATATCGTCGAAGAAATTAAACTGACACGTGTAACAACTGCTAGTAATGATGATGACAACGACATGACTGAGTCCATAAGTGATACTGAACCCATTCCATCTGTAGCCGAAGCACTGACGGCCTGTGAAATCATCCAAAGATATTTTCAGAGTCGAGATGATTCCACGACAATCCTGATGGATATGTGCAAAATTACAGATATTGTGACCAAGGATGATTTCAATAAAAAGTGTGCGCAGCAGTCTTTAATAACAAACTTTTTCAAGTGAAAACAAAAACTGTGATATGTCGTAGTGACGAGTGGCTAGTGCTGTGTATTTTGGATATTTGCCGAGATAGTGCTCAAAATACTGAGACTGTGAAAAAATATGTTTATGTTGTGTATGTTGTGCTTACATAGTGCTGCATCCTTTCCTATTCGCTTTGTGACATTTTATTTTATACTTACCTTGCATATTCGTTTTGTAAAATTGTCAAGTTCTNNTAGAACAACACTCATGCGTATGTGATACATGTATGCAGAAAGATATGATTGCCTAATAAAGATAAGTAAACAATCTGGTTTTATTATTTTTTTTATTTATATAGATAAATAATGTATATTTCATGGTTGAATCACAATATATATATAGATATAACTTAATCAGGCGACGAAGACAGGAGACAAGAAAAGGGGAAAAGTGCGTGTGTTTAGGGGGGGGGGTAGCGAGTAACTGAAGAAATATCGAATTTTTGAAAACTCGAAGTCTCGAAAACTCGAAGTTTTTGCATGGTCCCGTGCACTTCGAGTTATCGAGGTTCGACTGTATGTCACTCACATTTTGTGATTATCTTGTGCAGATCATATGTTTCAGCTACATGTATCAGATTACAATGGGTTATCGTGTAAAAACATGTAGAAATTTTAAATGCAGTTTTCTGAAATGATTTTCTGAAGTGTCAGTAGTTGGTTTTATGTTTATCCTGTAAACAATGCTTATAAAATTTCATTGTTCAAAGTTGACTTTAGATTTTATACCAATAAAAGCAATATTCTTGTTGAAAATTTTACCAACATTCTTACAATTAATTGTGTACTGTCAATTTACCCATTATTTTGCTTTACATCTTTTTTTCTGCTATGCACAAACTTTATATATGACCATATTTGTCCCTTGAGATTTTGTCCTTGTATTAAATTTGCTGTTTTAAAGAAACAGCAGGTCACCTGTTGTTTGAACAAACTTAAGTCCATCATCTAATGTTCATCCATGACAAATTTGGTTTAAAGAGGCCCACTGGTTTCTGAGAAGAAATCAAAATTGTTAAAAGTTTATGTATTCTGGACGCTGCCAAAGGGGAATGGATCACAATTTGAGTTCTGACTCCTGGCCCGAATTGTATTCCGATCATCCTAAATAGTGGCAAGCAAAAGGGAAACTCTATACAAGATTTGAGAGGATCTTCCCTTCAATACATTCTCTTTAAAACATTCTGATAAGTCCCAAAACTTGGTATGCAAAACCTTAATACAATGTACAAAATTGTGGAAAATTCCCTCTCTACTTTCTATGAATAAGCAATAGTGGAATTCATTTCTCAAAGCCTATGTTTCCCCCTTGAGCCCAAATTTTATTCTCATAAGTCCCAAAATGTGGCATGCAAAATTCATTCAAAAGGAACCTCCAATAAAAGATTTGATTAATCAAGATACCTCTAGACAAGCAAATATAACTGACAAGGGCTTGGGTGATCACATGATTTATTAATGCAACACCATGTTGCACATGTTGTATTACGCATCACAGCATCACTTCAGAAAACTTGTTACAATAAAATCATGTGAAAATCTCTCTAAACTACAATATCAAATGACACACACACACACACCACACATACAATATGTACAATACAGATACCTTGAATCAAAAGTAAAGCACAAAGATGGGAAGGAGGCTGATTTTAAAACAATCATTGATCAACCTTCTAAAAAAATTGTGACTTGTCCGCACTTGACCAAAATTTGAAAGTGACACTAAAGTGGTCAGCTATTAATTACCTCATCCGAACACAGGCATCTAATTGGTCGCTGGCCACATAACAAGTAAACCAGACCTCTGATTGGCCTTGCCTACGAGAAAATTAATACAACGTGATTGGTCTAATTTAAAAATGTTTTCCTAGGGGGTGCCAGTAGTCTGCCACTCGTAACAATACTGCCCCCTAGGGGAAATACAAAAGGCCGGAAGTAGGTAAACCTGTGTAAATACCGGAACCTGAAATAGGTTGCGGGACCAGTGAACATCGATATTAAATTAATATAAATTAAATCACTTTAATTTCATATTAATCAAGATACCTCTAGACAAGCAAATATAACTGACAACGGTTTGGGTGATCACATGATTTATTAATGCAACACCATGTTGCACATGTTGTATTACGCATCACTACAGAAAACTTGTTACAATAAAATCATGTGAAAATCTCCAAAATGGAACCCCCAAACCGTGTAGTGGTAGAGTATATATATAAAAAAAAAAAAAATCACACAGCCACTTTTACAAGTAACGTAAAGTTAAACTTTTTCTGACCCCTCGGCAGGTCCACTTCGCTGATATCCTCAGCAGTAATCAGGCTAAGGGCCTCCAGTGAATTGAACCCCAGATCCACAAGTGTTTGCGCTGTCCGGTCCGACAGCTTCTTGGCCGCAGCCCATTTTTGGACTGGTGACATAACTGTCACTTCTTCCTCGGACATAGTTATTCAATTGAAACAATGTTAGCAAAATAAATCTCAGGACACAAAATAAATAGCGGACTTATCTAATCCTGGCGACCGCTTGCTCCGGCGATAACAGGTTGCAGCATTTGACAAAAAATACAACCGCTACAATATGCTGAACAATCAAGCCAGATGAACATAATAATTTGATCCTTGCGACCGTTGCATTGTTTGTAGTACTCCATATATTGTTCCGCCTCGTCATCTGTCGCAATATACCAGTTTGGAATGTTTAAGCAATTAAAAACTTGTCGTCGATCCGCCATTGTGCGTGTTTACAAAACGATAACTCAGAAACACTGAACAGCTAAATAGCGTACAATCGTCGCCATTAACCCAGTTCAAAGTTCATCGGAACGACAAGCGAAGTCATCAAAACAAGTTTCAAATTCCGCTAATGCCTCGAGCGATAACTGAATAAGTTCTTTTTTAAAACAATCAACGCATCAATCTTCTAATAAAATTGTGACTTGTCCGCACTTGACCAAAATTTGAAAGTGACGCTAAAGTGGTCAGCTATTAATTACCTCATCCGAACGCAGGCAGCTGATTGGTCGCTGACCACATAACAAGTAAACCAGACCTCTGATTGGCATACGAGAAAATTAATACAACTTGATTGGTCTAATTTAAAAATGTTTTCCTAGGGGGCGCCAGTAGTCTGCCACTCGTAACAATACTGCCCCCTAGGGGAAATACAAAAGGCCGGAAGTAGGTAAACCTGTGTAAATACCGGAACCTGAAATAGGTTCCTAAACCAGTGAACATCGTTATTAAATTAATATAAATCAAATCACTTTAATTTCATACAAATGTCCCTCTAGGACTTTCATTTTCTTCTTAGGAGGAGGCCCTTCCTTTTCTATGCCCATATGCTTTAGAGCCAAAGCCATGTTTGCTTATTGGAAGTCGGCTTATTTTTTAAAAACTGAAGCTGGACAGATTTTCAAAATGTAATATGAGCGTATACTATTGTTTAGAAGGAAAGCGAACTGCATACTAAACCTGGGCAAAAATATTTCCACTCTTGAAATTCTTAAAATGATTATTGGTAGTCTTTGGTTGTCATAGCCTTGATTACCAAATATACATGTAGTAAATACATGTACTAAATGACTGTTGATAATTCGTACTTCGTATTTTAGGCTTTGGACGGATATACTAATTCGAGAGATCAAAATTTCAAAAGATCGGCATTCGAAAGATCTGAAAAGGAAAATAATTGGGATCATGGCTTTACTTCCAAAGATCAAGAACTTTGAGAGATTGACATTCGAAGTTTCAAGACTCGACTGTACAACATCATCTTTCCTCATACATGCACATTGTACATGTAATTAATAAAATACTTTTAATTTGTGTACACTGTGTCCGCATGATAACCAGTCAGTGATGCAATAATTAGCAAATCAGGTGTGAAAAAACCAATAAGCAGAGTTTAATAAAAAGAGGCCCATATGGTACATCGCTCACCTGAGCATTTTGTTTACCTCACCTGAGCATTTTGTTTCACAGAGTAGCATAAATTTGGGATGGACAATGTGTCACTACTGGAAGGTATAGACAAAGATTAAACTGTCATCTTTGAATACCAAATCTTAGCATAAACTTTTCTTGAGAAGAAGATTTTGAAAGGTGTTTCCTTATATAAACCTATTTTTAACTTTGGACCCCTATTGTAGCCCTATCCTGACCTCCACAACAATAACTTGAACAAACTTGAATCTACAATACAATGTATGTAATGATGTTACCATATTAAGCGGATACATTGTACACTACTTGTTTTGAGATAATTTTAAAGATATTTTCCTGTGTAAACCTATTTTGAATTTTGGACTCCTATTGTGGCACCAATTTGACCCCAGCAGTCATCATTTGAACAAACTTGAATCTACACCATATATTGATGCTAACATATTAATTTAGTAAAATGAACACTTGCTGATCTTGAGAAGAAGATTTTTAAAGATATTTTCCAATATAAACCTAAAATGCTAAACTTTGGACCCCTACGGTATTGTGGCCCCATCTTGACCACTGCAGCCACCATTTGAACAAACTTGAATCTACACTCTATCAGGATGCATTCACATAAGTTTTGTGATTATCAGTTCTTGAGAAGAAGTCTTTTTAAGACACCCACCAAAATTTTAATGTTTCTCAATTATCTTGATAAGGTCCTGACCCTTAAATTAGACAACCTTGAATTCCCTTCACCCAAAAATGCTTTGTGCCAAGTTTGGTTGAAATTGGCCCAGTGGTTCTGGAGAAGAAGATGAAAAAGGTGAGAAGATTAAAACGACGAGAGATGACTTCAATTTAACCATAAGGAACCCATGGATAAGTACCTTCTTTGTAAGCGGCAACCCTCTATCAAAGAAATCCTGAGAGAAAACACAAGCTCTGGAAAAATCTTGTCAACTGAGAGATGTTTACTCCATAGGCAGGTGCTTCTGGAATATTTCCACATAAAAATGGAAAGTTCACAGTAAGGAAATTGAAGTCATCCCTTTTATTGTAAAGTTAAATTTGGTTTTCAGCTGTCCTTCATTGTCAATCTCTAGGTGTAAGTCAAGATATGAAGAATACTTGGTAGTTTCCATGGTGTCCTTTATTTCAAGTTCATTTGGATAGTTTCAATCAACATAGCAACCAAACTTAGTACTATTTCATTTAAGAATGTTATCTTTATAGCGAAACATGAAGTTAAAGGCCAGAGCAAAGTTTTTGTCATTATTCTTTAGCAGCCCCTGTATGAAGTCAACCTCATACAAATAAGTTTGACTTATTTGTAGTGATTTCTGTTGTTCATATGGCAAAATGATAATAACTCATTGAAATTTTACTGTATAAGTTCACAAGTTCAAATGAAGATTTACTTTATTGTACCAATATCTAGATAATGAACAATAAACGGCTTAACATTGCATATTAGTTTTAACTATTTTTGTCACATGTGAATACAAAATTAGTTGGAGTTGGTAAATAAACAATGTTGTGTTATACTTGTGAATATCCAGAAGCCCAGTTGTTGCCAGCACCCCCTCCATGCTTTGACAAATAGATGTTTTCTGGATTATATAAATTTGCATATGGTGAGTTCATTATTGTGTTGATGACTCTTGGTTCTAAATCCAATAAAACTGCTCTGGGTATGTAATGCTCATCATCTGCCTGTAATTATAAAAATAGAGGAAAGGTAAATCAAAATGTGATCCCTTATAGATAGGTTTCAATAGCATCAATTTTCTTGGAGTTATTTCCCTTTGTTGGCCATGTTGGGGGTCCATGAAGAATATCCTATGCATAAAGCAACCAAATTACAAATCGTATTTCTGTTACTGGGGCTATTCCTTGAATATTTACTATGCTGCCACAATTCATTAAACCCTCTCCCTTCCATAAATACTTGCATTGGGTCGAAAATAAGACAAACTTTGTAATACAAATCCTTCAAATTTGGCATAATAATGAACAACAAGAGGCCCAATGGGCCTATAACGCTCACCTGAGTAATACCAG
>JACSZP010023476.1:0-15049 GCA_016161895.1 Pinna nobilis
TGACTATAGCTCACTTGAGCCTTCGGCTCAGGTGAGCTAAAAAAAAATCTGATATCAAGGTATTTATATCAAATTTCAATTGGAAAAAAACGATTTCAAAATGGGCATACTATGTATAGATTTACTGATCTATAAGTACAGTGGAACCTCGCTATTAAGACCACCTAAGTGACTGGCTAAATTTGGTCTGATTAGTGAGGTGGTCTTTTAAGTGAGGTTAAAATAGCCTGAAACAATGATAAACAGACTGAATTTTGGTGGTCTCAATAACGAGGTGGTCTCCTAAGTGAGGTGGTCTTAAGGTGAGGTTCCACTGTAATTAAAAAAAATAAAAGGATACTTCATGAAGAGTTTAAATATTCATATATTTTAGCATCCGTTTGCTTGTTTGTTTATTTATTGATTTATCTATTGACTGACTTATTTGTGAAATTGACATCAAATAGATCAGCTAATCACACTTGCGATTGCATATAGAGGCCAGTCAAATATAAACAGAATTTAAATGTAATCCTTTTCCCTTGCCTATCCCAATTCTGACACTAATTAAACAAATTCTTCTTTCTATCTCTTTTTTCAGTTTTTTTTTTCTTTTAAGCTGTAAGTCAATGAACCCTGAAATGTATACCCTAATCAGTGGCATTCAGCATTTCTTTCAATTTGAGTGACACACACATACATACATGTATGATTAGCAACTACTGAGGGCCTGTTTTGCTCACCTGGATAAAAATACCCTGCATACATGTAAATCTTGTTTTTAAATCAATTTAATTTTTTATCTCACTAAGCTTAACAATAAATCAGCCATAGAATGGAATTCAGGTCTTATTTGTGAAGGCCAGAAAACTTGAGTCTTTACATGTACCGGTACGTGCACAGGAAGAGACCTTTACACAAATTCACATACAAAAACAGAATCCACAGAAGACGGCTACAAAGCACAGGTGTTTTATCACTTTTGTTATAAATCTAGCACTTTTAAACCCCTCAGTTTCAGAAAAACAAACTGTAATTCTATATTTTACATTTCCAATGATAATTGAGTATTAAAGTAATGAATTTATCTCTCTATTTTGTTTTACTAAAATAGTAAATATTGTTTCTCTTATAATGATTGTACATGTAGCTGCAATGATGCCTCCATCATTTCCTAGTCTTAAGATATGCAGTAGATTACTGGTCCATACATAGATTACGTGTAATTTTTTAACAGTTCCACCTATCCCCAATTTTTCTTTCATTTCTTTTTTAAATAACCTTCACAAAAATCAATGTTATCACTCTTGGCAGCTGTGAAACAAACCCTATTAAAGGGAAACATGTATCTATACTATGACAGTACAAAGGGTTTTCTGATAACAATCAGAACGTTTTTTAAAATGATAACCATGTAAAATTCACAACTAACAGAAGAGTGGAAAAAGTCAATAGAGGCCTAGTGATACAGAACGACTGACTTTTTGTTGAATGTAACACTTACAATGGGAAATTTTCCTTAATGAATGAAAATGACACTTCAACAGAAACTCTATACCCATTAGTTCTCGGTTTTGTTTCCGCTACAACTCATTCAATAAAGGATTTTCAAAATCGACAGCAGCCGACAGGCTGGATACAACATACTGGTACAATGTATATTGAATGTCCACAGCAAAAGACCCTTCCCCAACTTAGAATTCAAAATTGAATTTCAAAAATTTACAAAACTTAAAATTTGAAGTGAAATATACTAGATTTATATACAGGTAGTATTACAACCTACCTATATGTACTATATGAAATGCATTATAGAAAACTTCACATGTTGTACCACTTACCAGACACATCACTAAACAGTCATCATACTCACTTAAAACAAGTGTTCAGATACACTAAACACATCATTCCAAACTTACTAAACACTTCCTTCTAAATGCACTAAACACATCCTTCAAAACTTGTAATACACTCAGTCACTAAACACATCCTTCCAAACTTACTAAACACATCCTTCCAAACTCACAATACACTCAGTCCCTTAACACATCCTTCCAAACTCACAATACACTCAGTCCCTTAACACATCCTTCCAAACTCACAATACACTCAGTCACTAAACACATCCTTCCAAACTCACAATACACTCAGTCACTAAACACATCCTTCCAAACTCACAATACACTCAGTCACTAAACACATCCTTCCAAACTCACAAACACAACCTACATGTAAACACCACCTACAAGAGTACACATGTACCAGTGACTAAACATATCCTATAAAACTAACTCAACACATGTCATCAAGCTCACTAAACAACCCTAAAAGTACCCACATTGTACCATGTCCACTCTTATTCTGAAATGTGTAATGTTAAATTTGATACCTGGTATTAGACTTTTCTTTTTCTTTTTGATACGAGACTTTGGCATGGTCACAAATCCAGAAATGTTTGATGTATCGGAAATAATATCAGTACCAGCAAACCAACAGTTATCCGAACACTCTTCTCCGGAGTCAGAGTATTTTGGGAAGACAAATTCAATCTCTGTCCCATTAAAGCTTTTGTTTTTTACAGAAGTTTTTAAGTTTTCATCAGTGTTCCCTACACAGTCACCAGTAAACCAGTCCTTCAAATGCTGTATGGCCTTCCTAGGCCCAGAAACCCTCTTGCTTTCCATATAAAAAAAAACTTTGCTACAAATCTTGTGTACAAATCCTTTGATTTTTGTTTTTCTCTCCTGACTAATCCCTTTACACAAATATCTCTGCTAATACAATTAATAATCCCCAATATAAACAAAATCCATTTTCCTGATCATAATCGATTCTCACAGGACAAATCCCTTTTAGATTTAAAACACTTGTGTGTCCACTTTTAAGCCGATCCGTTAGTGACTTATCCTACGTGGACGGTCGTCCGATCCCATGGATATAATCTTCTTTGATTTAAGTGATTAGGATACTCAAATTTTCCATTACAAATATGTCTCCTAAATCACACGTTACAACTGTTACTCTTTCCTTTCGATTTAAAGAACAGCAATATCGTTTATGTAAATAATGGCACCACATCCATGACACATAACAATCAATATTTGGACAATTTCTCTGTCCTAGTGGTTCTAAATAGTTCAATGCTTTCACTGACCATAAGTCACAATGTTACAGACAAGTGTCACCTTTATCCTAATCTTCTAATTCCCCTTCACGTTGGATAGATTTTCATTTTGATGTTCATTTTCTTCCTCTCTTATTTACTTATTGATTTATTATTACCTTATTAATTTTTACTTCTATAATCTAATTTCCTTTGAAAATAATCGAGCTGTTACTCATTTCTGGAACTCCCCGTCAAATTAATTCTGACAGGAAATAGACACATTTTCATCACATAAACAATTCCTTCTAGTTCCGTAGCTAGTTAACAGATGACGAGGGGTTTCCTACTGTATGTGTATGTATACATACACCAAAGACAAAAAAAGAAAGCCGACCACCTGTTTGTACAATGAATACAGTTTGATTATACCAATAGAATGCACTTAGATCACTTTACGTGCAGAATCTTAGCCAAGAATTACACGCTATCTCAGTGAATGTAATTCACAAATGCACAGAATCTAGCTACAATGTCATCCCAAGCGAGCTTATACACATCCACACAATACTTCTTAAAAAACCACTGTGCTCGCTCAAACAGAAGGTTGAGAATGAGTGAATTCCCCACACAAAACACAAATTGACTCCTGAGATCTCCCAAGATAATATCTAGCGAACTCTGATAACTAGGCCAATGATGCACATAACTGCGATTGTTGTTTCTTTCAGTCGCTGAAGTGAATTTAAGACTGTCAGAAGACGGAAAGGAAAAAATACTTTACGAGAACACAGAAAAATCAACAACTCTGCATCTGAAGTGCTGATCTACGGACAGACAAGCAGAATGTCACGAACCGAAAATTCCAGCTCTTTAGTGATGGTAGTGTTTGGCGAAAAAACCTCGTGAACGAAATAACACACTAAAATTAAGGTCTACTCCAATTATATTCATCAAGTATGAGCAATGTATTGTGTCTGGCGATGTGGTTGTTGTATTCCTCTTGAAAAGCTACATGTACATGAAAACTAACATGGTGTACATCAAAATAAGATTCCAAATTGCCTGGCTAAATCTCTGCCACTGTTTAACAATATGATTTTATATGACTTGAGGAAACAGCTAATCCTATTCATGTATAAATGTTTTGAAATGACTACAAATGATCATTACACGTATCATACATGTATGCTTTGAAGCTCCTTGTCAAAGTTCCGACCATCTTTTAAAATACAAGGACATCGATCACTCAGGTTCCATCAGGAAAAATTTTTAGTCCATAGGTGGTGGTTAGATTTATTGCATACTGGTACATGACTATACCCCTATTGCTTGAACAACAACAACAACACATGTGACTGCAAAGAACTATGGTCCATGAGAAAAAAAAGATTAAATTAGCCAAGTTTTCCTGTCGACATTCAAAATCTGTACTAAAAGGCTAGCAATTTGCACAGCGAACTTTAACATCATTGTAGAACTATCTGTCTGGTGTATAGTTAACATGTGCCCCGCTTCCTGTTCATCACTGCATGCGGGGCACCCTACGGGGATCTTAAATTAGAATCACCTGTTTATAGGTACACTGCTCTGGAGAACACGGCAACAGAGATAAAAGAACAGTGACGAGTTCTGAAATCTGGCATTTTATCCATCTTTTTACAGCTCGCTCTTCAACACACAAAAACTGATAATCCAAAACAGTGTAGCATTTGCCAACTCAAAACAACTAGGAATACTAACGTTGTTCATTCACAAATAACTTTCACATCATGCTATACCAACAAACTGCGCACATATACTAACAAAAGTAAAATCCCCCCACATTTTTGGTTGCCATAATTAGATTAATCAACTCTGATGTCCATCAAGCCAGTTTCCCATGGTGGTTGGCATAATAAGCAACTGTAGCCAGCAGTCCCAGTGGGATAAACTATTTATCACATTTAAGGTGAACAGTATCTCTTTCCCATACAATTAGATCAATTAGGCATCATCTGATATTCCATCAGCCAGTTTATCCTAGATAAGGAGACCACAGATAATCAGGTGATTTATTCCTGGAGACCAATTTTGTTTGTCTGCTGTTTAATCTGGCAGGAAAGTCAACAAATTTAATCTGTCAATTACCAGCAAGCTACAAAATGTACTTACTGTATACAGAGAAAATTTCACCCCTTGTTTTGTTTTTGCCCCTTTCACCCTCATTGTCAGTGGGTGAATTAAAAACAGGGCGAATTTCAAATGGTAAATGCATTAATTAGAATTATGAGGAAACTGGGCGATTTAAAACGGGGCTAAACTGTTTGCAAGTGCATTCAGGCAAAAATACAGTACATGTATATAGCCTTTATAGGAATATACTGTTATTTCTGTTTCACAATTAACCCATATTGCCCGGTAAGTGACATTTCATTGGTTACTAAGACCTAAAGGCAATTCGTCAAAAACAAATCTATATTATGAATGACAATTACACATGTTGTTGTTGTTTACTATGTACATGTATCTATATAGAGACATCAAAGTTTTGCCACTGAGGGTTACAAATTTGGCCAATGCTCTTTACTTAGGACCAGTGAGCAGGAGCTGATCTACATATACATATAAGAGCTATAGATTGGTCTCTGGTGAAGGTTATTTTAATGTCCCACATTTACATACATATACATTACTGTGACACAGGACCTTGTTTTGTTTTTTCTTTTCATAGTTCATGTAACGAGACTTTTAAGTCATGATGTTGTACAGAATTACTTTCAGAACAGCTTAGTTTTTTTTTACAAAAATTATCAAGTGTTTAACTTTGGTACATGTACATAATATATATCCCTGGAAAATGATAGAATCTTCCTTAAATCAATGATTAAGGCAAATTCAAATATGGCTTTAGGGGGAAATAACAAGGTGTCTAAAATTTTGATACAAATATCAAGACAAATGAAACCTAAACTGTTATTGATACCTGTAACTTGGTTGGTATCTGCTATCTTTTAATTCTCAAGTGGTGTGCACTTAAAAATGATATCTATGCTATTCAGAAATCTAACGATGTTTTCATCCTACGTCTTTGTGGTCATGTGACCATGTGCTACAATAGAGATAGCGCCAGTAACATTTACCATCTTGTTTCACGAGTATTGGAGTCAAACGACCTTACCTTCAAGGTCAAATCTTCAAAGTCGGAGTCTACAAAATGCCGACAGCACACTGTCTACCAATGTTAACTCTCCCTGACGCTTCATTAGAAAGGTTAAAATGCAATTATAGCTGTGAAGAGCGAGCAGGAAGTAAAATATATATACACATAATCTGCAATGGTACGGACGTTCTCAGAAATGCACATACAGCCGGAAAGGAAATTAGGCAAGTGCATTAATTACTGGTCTACTTGTTAAAGATTTGAGTCCTGTAAGTGGGTATTACTATTGTTACTGTTTCAAAATGAATATTATTCAACAAGATTTCAGATACAATTCTTTCCTTCTAGCAGTAAAAACATACTGGAAGCTCACGTTTGAAAAAGCATACAATATCAGTAAATCTATTTGCACCAACATTCTCATCCAGAACATTCCAAAGTGGTACCATAAAATACAGGCCTCAGTCGGCTCAGATGTCAGATATGATTCTCACCTCACTTCATCAAACTTGTTGTCAGTTCGATTTATTGTTGTTAACTTTCAAAGTTCTAGAGAAAAGGTCCAAATGGTCATTTATAAACATAATTTAAAAAATCAGCTTTTTTTAACTTTAATCTGCCCATTTAATGCACTAATTGTTAGTAATTAGGCTCCACAAATTTTGTTTACCGGTACATGTAGGCTAGATCATAAGTAAACTGCCAATACTTCATCAAATTTGGAGTGTTATCATGAACCTGTTTTGAATTGACCACTTTGTGCAGAGCCAGGGTTCACAAAACACAGTGAAATTTTAGCAAAATACTTAAAAATTTATAAATTGGCTCAAAAATATGGTTTTCGGCTAATTTTTTGCTCAAATGATTCCACTTATTAATTTGTTACAAGAAGGCAAAATCATTCCTGTTGTAATTTATATTGAGTAAAATACATGAACAGTTAAAATCTGATCTCTTTCCTGGCTACTATAGTCTGCTTATCATGGTTTTGCTCCAAAAAAATTCATTTGGCCAAAAAAATTCAATTTGGCTCATGTATTGGCTAAAAAATTTGAAATCTTGGTGTGAACCCTAGGAGCTAATTTACATTTGTATTACAGACCTACCTGTACATGTAAGTCTCAATAGTAAATTCCCCTAGCTCCCAGTATTTGGGATGTCATTCAGAGATTGCACTATACCATTATTCACTGACACCATCAAAACATCAATTTGGGTGTCATACCTGTATTTATAATGCCGAGGACAAAATTATTTAAGGTATCAATAAATATACTTTACAGATTTTTACTTACAATATATACTTATAGAAATGTAACAAACAATTTTCAGACATGCAATTATAGCATTTTGACAATTAAGTACGGTACATGTACCAGTAGATTTCAACAACTGTTATCCTGCTGGTCAAAAGAGAAAGCAGGAAAAGTGGAAATTCTTTACATCATTGACCTCCAGCTTTAAACAAAATACACGTGTACTATGATTTGTACTCCTAGCTAGGACATGCATCATACGGTAAAACCCGGATGAAATGAAACCAAAGGGGAATGAAATTTTTGTTTCAAGCAATCAGGGTTTTCAAAATAACTGGGTTGAATATTTATGATAGTAAAATAGCCAGGGCATTAAACTCATTTCAAATTAAGGGGAATTTCAAATCAATATATCAGGGTTCAAAATATGTGGGTTCCACTATAATATTTTGATTAATTTGTGTGGCGTCTGCAAACAAACTGCATGTTACCAGGGACTGAGGTACAATATCTGTAGAGCCATTCCAGGGATCTGTCACAAAGCAAATCAATTTAAGGCATGTCTCTTACTACAATGTACAAACAAGACATAACTCATGCCCCAATTCAAGTCCCCCCCCCCTCCCTCTCCCCGCCTGGACTGTCTCTAAATCATGGATCATACCAGTAGAGTACACATGCTACATGTACAAAGCGAGCCAGATTTACTTATTTTACTTTGGGATGTAAATAAATGTGTGTGTTTGTGATAGACAGATATTATCAACTCATTAAATTACTTACCTCCTCTACTAATATCAACAATTCTCACCACAGATTATTTAGACCTCTTGTCGATATCATAATTTTTGCAAATAATCCAGGAATTTCTTAAAATCTTCTTCATGTTTGAAGATTAGCAAAGTTCCAAAGCTTTGCCAAATTTTAATTGAGTATCTCTGAAAACTGTGAATCTTGATAATGGCTTTCCAAAGAAAACAACTTAAAAGCACGCTCCATCTTCTTGGCAACACTCGTGGTTCCGAGTGTACCATCCTTAATTTTACATATTTTTGTAATCGTTTAATTTTCTGAAAAATTTTTACAGCATTTTTGGGAGGTTAAGAAATGGAATTTCTTCATACTGATGATAAAAGTCAATGCACTGATAAATTCTTGCCAATGTTTTGATAGAGAGCGCAGAATACCGATTTATTAGAAGATTATGGAGACCACCTTTCTGTGCTCTGTTACGACATATCAAAACTGCATTTACGTTTAAATTGTATCTCAGTTTCAGATGAGAGTAACCACCAATAATAGAATCTTATCAAATCGGAATTATAAAACCAATATGATCAAATCTGAAATGACTGAATATAAAAGTAATGAAAATAACTGCAAACAATGGAATGTGTTTTTTTTCTCGGTGGTACATGTAGTACAAGTATTGTACACATTTGTAAGAATTTACACAAATCAGAGATGAGATTCAACTACAGCCAAAATAGAGGAACATGGCTCCTTTCTAGGAAATTTATGGAGAAAATAAATATTTAACATTGCAGCAAAATCTAGGAAAAGGAGGAATTCCTCTGATCAGAGGAAAATTCTCATCCCTGACAAATGCAAGAACCTGACTAGCAGGGTATGGTTTTTCTGCAATCAAAGGCCATTCTGAAAAATGTGTTGGCATGTGGTTGCGAGACTGATCTTTTTACTGTTAGTAAGAAGGTAGGACTTTTGGGGGGTAAATAATATATAAATGCATATACCTGTATGTACAATATTGGCAACGGGAAACTCCTAATGTCAGGAGACTGATGAAAAAAAAAAATCAAATTGCATTGGCAATAAAAAGCATATTAATTTCAGGATTTTTAAGTCACTTTATACGAGTGTAGGCTGCACTACAGCAAACCATCATTTTTTTTTTACTGATGTCATTATTGGAGTTAAGTCTTTCAAAAAAAAATTATTTAAATTAAATTTCCAATTCAGTTTTGTGACGGCTGTCATGGCTGACTCTCCTCTAAGAGAGAAAATATGACTAATTGCATAGTTGCAAACTCCCATTGAATCCTATATCAAATTGTCACGGTTAAAAGTCCATCCTGAACATACTGGTATACCGGTTGATCCGTTCATAAGCTACCGGTATGGCTCATCTGAAAGGAAATCTTCTTCTGAATGTACAGCATATTCTATTAAAAAATAAGGGTCTGCTTTTATTTAAATTCTCACTAAATGACTGCAGCCCTATCAAAAAATTATGTGCTTACTATCATGAATGTTTTTTTCTTGTAGTATGGGGATTCCCCCTGCCACTATAATTAGTACTGTTACACTATATCACTACTCCAAACTGTACATTCCCCATATGTTTTCAAATTCTACTGAAATCCAGCTTTTTAAATCATATTTTACCTGTGCCATATCTAACATGCATCAATTTTCACTTCACTTATATTAATAGCATTTTAGCTATTTTAATGCACTCTCTAAGACTGAGGCCACCTCCTGTTAACTTTGTAGTGAGACCTGACATAAACAGTATATGACATGTGGTTGTCTCCCTTGAATGATTGCATGGTCCATGCTCCGATAAGAAGTTTTTCTTATGTCACATCATTTGATGCCCTTGTAACATCTAGAACATTTTGAACTGAAGTGGAAAGATGATAAAACAATCATCTGTATAAGTTGTACGTAGGTTTTAAACTCATGTCAACATACTTATCTTCTTCCAGACTTTATGAGGCAGTCTAAAACTAATAAAATCTGCCTAGTAAATCAAATGTTTGTGGAAGTTAAATTTATAAAATTGAAATGACTTGCAAAATAGTTTTGCTTTGCTTGTGTCTTTTTTTTTTCAATATTTTACCTTAAATGACCTCATGGCCACAGGTTTTGTAATTTTCTCACCTGCCATTCACCTAGGTGCGAGTTTAATATGATTTTTTGCAAAGCAAAAACATGTACCGGTACACTTCTACAATTAAAGCTAAGATTCTTCTTTAAATTCTATGAGCTACATAATGTGATTTCACTAGAACACCTGGTCAATTCTGGTACATGTACCTGTATACAGGTATGTAGTGCATTGGTTAATGCACAGAAATCAGAACTGCATTGTTTTGGGATTCCATCATTATTTCAGTTTTCATTTGTTTTACATTTCAAAAATAATTTACAATTCTAAATAAAAGGTTTCAGTGTAGCGCTCAACCTTCTTCACTTTAAATTCCTAAGGATAATGCACATCGAGGAAGCTATCTTGACAGACTACCCCTTCTGCCATGCAAATGAGATCTTTCAAGACGGGTGGTCTCTCATGGTCTTATTTGTATGATTACTTTAAAAGATATTTTCTTATAAGTGGTTTCATAAGACAGGAGGTCTCATACGACAGTGCTTACTCAAGACTGGTTCCCCTGTGTTGCTTTACCCCAAAATGGACAATCATTCTGACAGTCAGTTGCATGATGGGCAAATGGTGACATCCAATTTAGAAGTCATAAAGAGTGGTTAGCGTGTTCAACTTCAAGCCGAGGGGTCTGGGGTTCGATTCCCACAGCACCACTCCGCAGTTGGCCGTCCCTGTCTTTCGGATGAGACAGTAAAAACCGAGGTCCCGTGTCACAGTAGGTGTTGGCACATTAAAGAACCCTCCCTGCTCTATGGCCAGCAGTGCCGAGCAAAGGCAAAATTTGTCACCCTTCACCGGCACACGGTGACGTCTCCATTTGAGTGAAATATGCTTGAGTGGGACGTTAAACAACAACAACAACTAATGTACTTCAGTGGCCACAAACTGCCCCTCTTCAAGTAAACTTTCTCACAAAATGGAATTATCCAAATCTGCATGTACATGTACAAACTAGGTGTGTAGCACCATACAAAAGAGTTGTGATTTCTGATGTAGCCTAGACCTTCAGCCACTCTGGAATCTGCTATGCCCAACCCCTTCTTAATTTCAAACACTACAGATCCGAAAATACGGTACATACATGTAAGACAATAAAAAAGAGCATACCATTTCCATATTTCGGGTTAGAAGGAATATGTAGCTAAAAAAAAAAATGTTCAAATAATTGATGTTTTTTTTAGTCATTCTCCAACCTCAAAATTGTCTTCAATGCTCTGACAGCACTAAGCCTCTAAGCAGTGAGGAATACTTAATGTACTGATAGCCTGGTACCTACTGTGACAAACCTACCTGTAAGATACTATGGTAAGTTTTCCATCTAAATGCTAGGGAAAAAAAGACTTAAACATTGAACCTGCCAGTTCAAAGGTTACTTCACTACTGTGGTTTTACTACTGTCTCTTTTTAATGTTGTTACCAAATTTTTAAGGACAAAGGATTAATTAACAATGGCAACAATCTCACAATCATTTACCAGTAAAAAAAAAAAATAATAATAAAAAAAAAAAAAAAACCCTTATAAAGTAGAGATTAGATGTGTCAGTCCCTACTGATCTTACAAATCTATATATTTTGATTTTAAATTCATATCTCATTTTGTTTAGTGTTTACCCCTTTACTTTGAAGAGGAGAATGATCAACAAACATGACAAAATATAATATGTAGGTCACGTCATCCACTGTTCCCGTTAATTCTTAGAACTCTATATATCCACCACATACACTCAAGTCTTATTGAGTGGGTGTACAGTAATTTGCATTTAACCTCAGATGAATTCTATTCGAAAGTGTCAATCGTAAAACAATGTTTCGATAACAATAATGAAAAAATTATTTTGTTTGCACAAAATATTCTTGAACATAAATTTCCCTAAATAGACACATCTTCACCATTAGAAATATATTCAAATGAAAACAAATGGTTGTACTAACTGATCTCCTTTGTGACATGAGTGCCAATCGGGCAATGTCTCCTGCTTAGTCAGTACCCACATGTGTTTTGTGTATTCATGAAGATTGCATGTTGCATACCCAGGTTTAACCATGTTATGTACGTCTATACTGACATTGCTAGCATTAATACCACCGAACGTCACTTATTGACATGTTGTGTGTGTTTAAAACAACAACAAAATTCAGTTTAAGTAAATAAATTGTTTTCGTAAGGCCAGAAACCTTTACAGGTTTACTGGATTTTAAAACTGGGTCACAACCTTTTTTCACCTGTAGAGCTACACTTGGCATAATCTGTTGAATTTGGCGTCATGTCCGTTTCTTCATCAAATACTGCATTTCAGCATCATGCAACTGGTGCTAAGTATTGCAGTTTCCAGGTGAAAATTACTGGATATTTGCCAAAACACATTCTGTCTAAACAACACAGGAAGTGAGAGGCGCCATTTTTAATACTTGACATTTTTTCTTGGTTTTATCATGTTAACTTACGATTTACTTTAGCATGCGAGATAACTTGAAAATAATGATGATGTATTTGTTTGTAGATAAGCATCCACTAGTCATACCTTTATGTTTGTTTCCTGTTTGTATCTCTCCATTCGAATTACTTTCACATAACTTCCACTAACTTTTTCTTAATCTATCCACCGGATGTATACCTATCCCATTTTGATCCATGTGTATTTAATAACTCGTTCCCACGCTGACCTTGTTACACATTATAACCGGAACACGCTAGATTTGATGGGAAAGAGTCAAAACTGGCGCGAGAGGGAAAATGACTTGCATGGTAACATCCCTTGCCCAGAGACGTAAGTCTGCATATACGTCTCTGATTACAGAAGAAAAAAAATTAACAAATACATGAACGAGCTAATTAACTAATATGAAAATAATGATAAAAAGAAATGAAATATTGTGTATAAGCAGAGACATATAATACAGTATTATGTATTATATGTCTCTGGTTTAAGGAATAAACTTGAAAGGAAATAGATAGATATTACACATATTTAAATGAATAAGAAAATTTTAAAAAAAGGCCTACTGGCAGAGGAAAAAATATTTAACGCATGAAATAAAGGAGGAACAAGATAGATGAATGAGTATGCTAAATGAAAAAGAGGTATATGTTAACCAATCCAAAAACATATATACGTCTCTGCTCTGACCAATCTAAATACACCAACAAATAAGCAATATAAAATAAATGTAGAATGCAAAATGGAAAATCGATGCCTTTAAAGGAAAGGAGTCAGGAAACTTAGACTTGGACTAAAAAACTTGAACAAAGTTTCATAAGATTTAACTTTCAGGCTTATATGTGTAATCTGTTCAAGATAAATTATGTAATTGGGAACTTATTCTTTTAATAAAAAATATTATACATAGTTCAGCATGTTTATGAAATAACTTCTGTACAGGTTCCCATGCGTGGATCCAGGATTTTTCCCGGGGATCGATGTTTTCCAGGGGGATCCAACTTGTAAAAAGGAAAAACTCAACCATATCAAAATGAAAATCTGCACATAATTGACCAATTTTGGTATATATTTTGCAAATTCCAGGGAGGTCCGGACCCCCTCGCCCGCTCTAGATCCGCGCATGGTCCCTATGACTGAAATCAAAAGATCGCATCAGAGCTGCAGCCAATCCTCTGAATCCCTCCCAGTAGGCCTAAATCTGCCTAATTATCAATAGGCAGATACGAGTGACACCACTTTTGGCCATTCACAGTCAAACATGATCACATATTTAGACCAGGATTACACTTGATTTTTTTCCAAGTCAAAATATACAGAAAAAGACTCGAAATCATCATTAACTCTTATTTTTAAAGTGACAGTGAATATGCCCGGTTAATTTTAATTCGATAAGTTTGAAAATCTTAAATTTTCTCTTAAATTTTCTATTCCACTATCGAAAAGGGACAATTAGATAAGATTTTTACGCGAACGAAGCATGCTTTATTCAAATATCTGAGCATGTCTTCAGCCTCAAATTTTACAAAAAGGAGAAAATTATCCAGTTTCATTCGTCGATGCTCTGGACGTCGCATGCCACAGAAAACGACTCGTATTTTTACATTGCAAAATTTTCAAATCTTGCGATGTCACCTAATTGCGATTCACATGTCACAAAAATTTACAAGTGTTCTGAAATCAATTACATGTTCATCTTTTGGATACTTTGAACTAACACCGAGACGTGTCAAGACATTTATGATCGCTCAAAGAGATTAACTTCACACAATGAAATGTCTGACGTAACATGTTTGATATAATCTGACTGGTGTCACAAGTATACGTGACACCTGGATAATGTGTATGATCAACCAATCAGATTCTGATTGAAACATATTACAAAGTCAATCAACCAATCAGATTCCGATTTAAACCCACCGTAAACAATCAATCAATCAGATGTTGATTCAAACCGATCATAAATTGATTACTATATTGTAATTTATTCATTTATTTATTGCTCTTTTTTTGCTGCCAGGTTGAATTTAAGTACGACAATGCCTTACTGACAAGACAAGAAAAAATAAAACAAATCTTTAATTTAAACTATCATTCCACCAAGAAAATGTAGGTGTTGTTATTATGATAAAATATTGAATGAAAGAAGAACCAAATTAAGAGTCATGCGCGGATCCAGGATTTGTTTCCGTGGGGGGGGGGGGGGGGGTGTTCCAAATTTTG
>JACSZP010023479.1:1265-17801 GCA_016161895.1 Pinna nobilis
AAGTTTTTCATGGGGGCCGAGACATGCATTTTTTCATAAGAAATAGTGAGTCTCCCTATTGAGGAGGAGGGGGGGGGGGCTTGGCAATTATGCCGTGAGAAAGGCTAACCAAATAACTAGATAGGTCATACATGAGGGAAAACGTGGATTGAAATTTGCGACACAAAATTTTGGGCCAGTGTGAGCCCTGAAAGCTATTGGTTGACTTGCATGTAAGGCTACTGCTGTACTCCCCTATCTTGGATATGCCATAATTTCCAAATGGGAACAGCTAGTATCTCTCTCTCTCTCTCTCTCTCTCTCTCTCTCTCTCTCTCTCATTGACAGATGTCTGTCTGACTGTAACAGAGACAGTATATGACTGTATCTGATAGAGCAGTCAAATGGTAAACTGGAGGCCTGGGTTCGACTTCGAATTACAAAATCTGGCCATAATGTTTTCCTCACTCATTACATTTCTTAATTGCCAAGTCTCCCCCATAGATATCTACCTTATGAAGAACTTTAATTTTTGTATTAATGCTCAGTGAAATTTAGTCTCCCCTGTGAGAAAGAAAAATCTCCCCCATTTAAATTTCTCGAGGTTGGCAAGTCTCCAGCCAGATTACCACATGCTTTGTAAATATTCAATCTTTTAGTGCCCCTGTGTATCTGACATGGCTGTAACCCAGCAATGAAATTTCAAATTTTGGAATATGTAATAAGATTTTTACTTCTTCAACACCTGATTGAATGTAATAAAATTCAGTTTACTTACACTAAATAATATTCCATCATTCTGGTGAATATACATACCATAAAAGTTTTTATTTGGTACCTAATCCATAAATCATTAAATGTACATGTGGCTTAATTTGCTTGTGCTTCTTTTTGTCTTGTATTTTTACAGGAGGACGGGGGATAGTTCCTACTATCACTTTCTGCCTGTTCCATTGCCGGAGCATCTTGTTGTGTTTGGCTTAGGAGAGTGGCCAAAGAATGTTGATGCGACAGGTGGAGATATGGTCATCAGCTACAAGGACGACATGGTCCTGATTGGCACAATCAGTGACCAAAATAGGTAATGGATGATGTAGAAAATCTTCTCTGTGCAAACGCTCTCATTCTATACTAATTTTCTTTGGGGAGAATCTCAATTAGACTAGAGGAGAATATCAATATGACTTAATTACAAGTGATCTTTCAATACTGAGGTACCAGCATAGTATTTTTTAGTAAGGAACCTCTCTGCTCAGGGGCCATAACTGATGAGCATAGGCCAGATCTATAGCCCATTACTAGCATACAGTGATATATCTATATAGGTGAAATATTCTTTAGTGGTACATTAAACAACAATACAATAAGTTGTAAGTTGTCTCTGCTTAAAGTACTTAGAGATGTAAATGAAATTAAGAGGTGTGAGAAAAAAAGTAGAGTGGGGTGAGAAAAAATTAGCAGGGTAAAGCAGATAGCATGGTTGTTAACTGAAAGTACAAATGCAGTGAAAAAATCATCTGTTTTGCAACTTGATGAGAAATGAAGAACTCAAACAATGAAGACCACCTGTTTCAACCATACAGATTAAATTTTGAAATATTGTAGCTGATTGGATCTAAGGTGGTCTCTTGAAATTTTTGCACAAGATCATGAGATGGTCTCTTTAGACAGTTTCAACATAATGTACTAAATCAAGAGAATATAAGCACCCTGAGATCTGCAAGCTCATTTTTAACTAGTCAGTCAATACAGAAATGTTTATAATGGAGCTGAAAAATTAATGTTGTCCATGTGACTAAGTGTTTTACATCTTATGATAAATTATTTCAGGACCATATGCTGGGAGAAGAGGAACTGTAAATTACCAGATTCTCTGAGTTCAGCAGATGAAAAGGGCATGGCAAAACTGTGTATTGAACTGAAGTCAGCAGAACCACCACAAGTATCAGAATGTCAAGCAGACAAAAATCCAAAGGAAGAAAAGATAAAAACAGGGAAAAAACCGGGTCCAAATGTATCTAAGGAAGAGAATGAGACTACTCCAAAAGTAGGTACAGTAAGTATATACATCAAGGGGTTAAAAGACCCATTTATTGACAGAGTTTTTTACCCTTTCAGTTCGAAATTTTACTTCACAATAGACTAAAGTAGAGGAAAAGAAGCATAGTCATAATCAGCACTGGTCTTACAGACACAACTCGCAACTTTTGCAGTCTAGAAAATTTTACCGTACATGATACCGGTATTAAATCAATCTGAATGGCCAGTCATTTTTTTGTCAGCCAATCTGATTCTTCTGTATGGTTTTCATTTCAGTAACCTGTAGAAGGCCTCAAATTGTTTGAATTAGCTTATGTTTTAAGTGTTTTCCCAATTAATTTAAATGGAAGAAAGAAAGAAAAGTTCCAGGGTTCACACCACATTGTGAAATTTTAGCAAAATGCTAAAAATTGTAGAAATTGGTTCAAAAATATTGATTTTGGCTATAAAAAAAAATTGCTAAAATGATTCCAAAGATTTTTTTGTGACAGTCTGCAGGAAAAGCATCCTTGGGGCAATATATTGATCAAATACAGGTAAAAATCTTATCTCTTCCCAAACAACTTAAGATTAAGTTCACTAACCATTGTTTTGCTCCATACAAATTAATTTGGCCTGAACATATTTAGTTTGGCTAATTTTTTGGCTCAAAAATTTGAAATCCTGGTGTGAACCCTGAGTTCACATACAAAATAAAGATACAATAAGGCTTCTGATAGACTTGTTTATTTTGGTGTATGTTAGATCAAGGTAGAAAATATAAAAATAAAACTCAAAGAATGAAGCTACAATTAATGTTTCAACAATTGTTGAATGAACTTTAAGTAATTTGTTCAATAGGTGACAAAGAAGGGTGCACCAGCAAAAACTGAGAAACAAAAGAAGAGGCGCTCCAGTACATCTAAAACAGATAAAACACCAACAGGGCCAACACCTAAGAAGCAGAAAACCAATACAAGAGTCAGAAAAATGAAACTGAATGAGGAGACAGCTGAAGCTGAAAACAAAAGTGCTGATGACAGTGATGTCCAGGAGAAAGAAAACAAAGAAAAAGTGACCAGTCCAGCACCTGTAAAGCTTCATCATCATCATGTCACACTGGGGACACCTGTCCTGTCAATCTGTAAAGATGTCACTAACAGAGGTAAGTTAATGTCACTGAAAGTGTCGTTGACATTGATGAGATGATGTCACTAACAATGATAAATAACAGCACTGACTTTGGTCAGATTTAAAACTGACGATTGGAGGGAACGTCACTGACTTTAATGAAGAATGTGACTGAAGGAAAGGGTACATCGCTAACTCTGTTGAATGTGAATGTGATAAATTACAGCACTGAATAGTGAGATGATGTCACTTAAAGTGGTAAGGAACTTCTCTGACTTTGGTTAGATGATGTTACTGAAACTGGTAAGATGACTTTACTGAGAGGAGAAAGATGATGTAATTGAAAGCAGTGATATGATGTTACTAAAAATGGTAGAGTTCACCGACTTTGGTCAGATGATGTTATTGACTCTGGTCAAATGATGTCACTGACTTTGGTCAATTGATGTCACTGAAAGTGGTAAGATGATGTTGATGTCACTTACTTTGGTCTGATGTTGCTGAACATGGTCAGATGATGTCACTGACTTTGGTCAAATGATGTCACTGAAAGTGGTGAGATGATGTCACTGACTTTCACCTGATGTCGCTGAATTTGGTCAGATGATGTCAATGACTGACCTGATGTCGCTGAATTGGTCAGATGATGTCACTGAAAGTTGTAATAGTCGTAGTGAAGATATGATTTTTGTAGTACTATGCAACATAGTCTTTTCTTGTTCTTTACTTATTTGGGTAAAATAAAGATAATGCACATACTTCAAAGACGGTATCAATAATCATTATCTCAGATCTTAGGACACTGAAGATATAACATCTTATGTTGTTTTGTTTGTCTCTACAGCACCACATCCCAGTAGTAGATGGGGCCACAGCTTATGTATGGTACATAACAACACAGCTGTACTAATCGGCGGTCAAGGAGAGAGACAACAGCTGAGCAGGGACTCTGTCTGGACACTTGACCCAGGTAGGTCATACTTAAACACCAGTCTATGTGTCCCTTACATATTATTTAATGGTATAATTATGTGTCTGTTCATCTGTACATAGTTCTGTAGTTTTACGTTCCACTAAAGAATCTTTCACTCATACTCAAACTTTGGCCTTTCCTTTGTACTTGGGGTCAGTGTGCAGTGAGAGATCTTATAAGTGCCATTACCTAATGTGATACAGGACATCAGGTTTCCAAAAAGCAGTGTCTTCTGTCGAGATACAAACCCACAACCTAAACAGAGGATAATTCAAGCACATACCCATTGCAGCTCACACAAAGATATTATCATTGAAAAACTCTACAACTCCCCATCCGTAAACAGTCTTGATGATTGGTTAATGTACAATTCTTGTGTTGGTGTGTATGTCCACAAGATTTTTATTTTTGTCATGTATTGTCCAAGTAATAGGTAGTTCAACATAGTGGCTTTTCTTACAAGCTATGTAAAAGGAGCACATTAAGGTGTATCCACAGATGGGTGCATCATTTGGGACTTTATTTCAGTTGAAATTCATTTCCTGCTTTTCCATAATTCAGTTGAAATTCATTTCTTGCTTTTTCATAATTAGCAGTTCTACAAATATGATAACAATTGTTGAAAGCTGATAATCAATTTTGTTGTATTTCTGGTGTCTAGTTACAAGAAAGTGGAAATGTCCAGAGATGAAAACAGAACAACAAAAGGCAGAATATAGAATGGGACATACAACTACATATGATCCCAAACTGCGGTGTATTTATGTGTATGGTGGCTCCAAAAACCTGAAGTGGTTCCATGATGTTCACATGCTGGATGTTGATGAATGGAAATGGATGTTATTAAAGGTAATGTAATAGAGGATTGTAGAGCTTTACTTGTGAACAGAGTATTTCCGGTTTCTGGGTTCTTAATAGGGGCACCAATAACAAATGTTCATTTGCTGTATTATGACCAATTTATTCCAACAGTTTGTTTGTTTTTGTTTTTTTATTGCTATTTAAAAAAAATCCATATACAGTTGAATTTCAAAGTGCTTGGGACCGCTGATAAACTTCGAGTTTTTGAGACTTCGAGTTTTCAAAAATACAATTACTCTCCAGCTTAACGCTACTCCGCCGCCCAAACCCTCTAATTCACTTCCTTTCCTGGACAATCTTTTCTCATCACTCATTATTTTGGTAAATATTCTGTAATATTTTACCAATGTCATCACCTTTAATTACTAAATAAACACTTAGTAATTACAATGTCTGCCAAAAATTCGCATTTCAAAAGATTGAAATGATATTTCACATGTATTTTAAGCTTTGGATTGTGAAATTTATTCAAGAGATTGAAAATTTCACTGTCAATGTTCGAAAGATGGAGACTAAATTTGCTCAATGTTTTAAGGGGAAAATCGTCGTTTTACTTTGAGAGATCGACGTTCGAGTTTTCAAGATTCGACTGTATATGTATATGATATGGTCAACTGCTCATTTCGTACATTGTGTATGACTTACCATTTTAGAAAAAATAAACAAACAAGCAACTTCTTACCCATTTTGGGAGCCAATGGGAACACCCTATGATGAAAATCTGGGTGCCAGAAAAAAATATCTAGGCCCCTCATGAAAAAAACAAAAAACACAAAGGAAAAAGGCAAGACCAAGAATCATTTTGTTTGTTATCTTTTGTTGGTTAAGATGACAATATATAAGAAGAAATTATTGAAATGTGCTAATAAACTCTAACCACCAGTGTCAGAGAGATAAGGTTGGTTACACTCTGATGGCCATACTTGAATCCCTATCAGGATTCTGGCCTGGACCATTTTTATGCTACTGTTTACTATTGCCCAACCAGTTCATTTATATTTAAAGTGAAAACTAAGTTCACTAAAATGAAATGAAAACTATACTAATTTTTGGTTACCATGGTATATGGAATAGTTGCTAATTGGAGCCCAATGTTATTAATTTTACGAAAGTTTTGATTATTTACTCTTTAATTCATAAACCCCTGGGGGAAAAATGAATCAATGATGTAGGCAAATCTAAATGTGTCTTTAGGCTTGGATGAAGTAAACTAAAGTTTGGCTATCTCTAACTAGTATATTATCCTCTAATAGGTGGCAGGCAAAGCACCAACCAGAGCCTATCACAGTGCCACATTATACAGGAATGAATTGTGGATATTTGGTGGCGTATACCCCAGACCCGACCCACAACCAGATGGCTGTAGTAATGATATCCACATATTTAGTCCTGTGATGGAGAACTGGTATCAACCCATTGTAAAGGGAGAAAAACCACTGCCCAGGTCAGGGTAAGTATTCAAAATGTGATGTGAGATTAGAAATCTTGTTTCGAATTTGCAATTTGTTACTGGAGACAACAGGCCAACAGTCAAATCTAAGATTTGGAGTTATGCCCCTTGTTTATTTGTGCCATGGCTGGTTTTCTCAAGTTGAATTTAGACCAAAGTGTTTTAGTTGATCAATTTTTCTTGTTCAGTTGAAATTAAGATGATGAATAAATAGAATTAGATTGTGTTCGACCATGTCTTTTCTTGTATTTACTATTGTTTGCAAGTATTAGTTCTGTGCTTATTACCTGATAATGCTCAGTAATAGTTATCTGCTTATTATTTTCAACATATTATATAATTACTTTTTTTCAGCCACTCTGCCACTTTGATTGATGATCAGTTAGTTATATTTGGAGGCTGGGATGCACCCATCTGTTACAATGATCTCCACATACTTGATATGTGTAAGTATATACTACTTAAATTAGGGAAATTTTTGTCATGGTTATATTTTCATCTCCATGACTCTTATTGTCAGGGGTCAAGGGTCAAATTCAAAACTGGGCAAATTTTAAGAAGTCATTTTTTGATAGAATTATGATGAGACTAGGTGTATTGAAAACAGGATGAAACTGTTTCCAAATGCATAAGGGCAAAAATAACCCTGTATACAGTCTATTCAGGGCTCAAGGGCTTATCCCTGTCTTTTAGGTTAATACAGTTGAATCTCGAAAACAATACAATATCTCTCAAGCTGAACACTATTCCGCCGATACAAACCCTCTTATTCACTCCTTTTACCGTACACTATTCTTATTTCGTATCCATTTGGTAAATATTCTTAAATAATCTAAAATTAGCGTCAGCCGGTTATCAAAATGCCTGCCTAAATTGGCATTTCAAAAGAATAAGATGATATTTCATAGGTATTTTAAGCTTTGGACAGTGAGATTTATTCGAGAGATCAAAAATTTCGACGTCAACATTCGAAAGACCGGGAGTTAATTTCCTTGATTTATTAAGAGAACAAATTGGGACCGTAGCTTTATTTCAAGAGATCGAGAGATCGACGTTCGAGTTTTCAAGATTCGACTGTATATATAATCTCTTTATCAGTTAATTTTGGCTGTTTTGTACAGTAGTAATTTGAAAAGAAAAGGCCTACCAAGATTTGAAAGAAATAGAACCTGTCATTTTCTACAAAACTATACTCCAGATTATATAAACCTTAAATCTTATTAAATATTTTGCATTGAAGTACATGTGTATTTTCTTTTGGTCTCTTTACAGGTTTTGTTGAGTGGTCACAACCAAAAGTTAATGGCACCCCTCCTTTGCCGAGAAGGTAAAGTTATAAGTTTATGCTCTTTTGGATACACAAATATAGCAAAAGTAAAGAGTACCCGTCACAAATTATGGTATCTGACAAGTAATTTGAGGACACTCACTGTTAGGAAGTTCACCCTCTGATCTTGAGGTCATGGGTTCAAGTCTGAGCCACATTGACATTGGCTGACCCTGTCTCTCAGATGAGACAGTAAAAACAAAGGTCCCTCGTCACAGTAGGTGTTGGCACGTTAAAGAGATGCTCTTGCTCTTCATCCATAAGTGCTGAGCATTGAGAAATTTTGTCACCCTTCGCCAGCACATGTTGATGTCTCTATAGAAGTGAAAGATTCTAGAGTCTGACGTCACACAACAACAAAAACAACCAACTAAAATATTTGTCCTGATTCATACTGGGATGTCATATGAGTATAGGTTGATAAAATATATTCATGTGTGTTGGAAGTTGTATCACTCTCCGTCTTGTTTCAATTATTCTCCTGAAAACACTTGATTAACTTATCTAACTTTCATAGTTGTGACAACTTATCCTGTGTTACTCTATAAGGAGCTGATTGAAATCTTAAAAATTTATCTTTTTACATTTTTTGATAACATGAAAGTAAAGACTATCCTTCAAACTGTGCATGTATTAAATGAATCGCTGAATCAGGGAGAGGGTTTAGAATGATATCGTTAAAACTTGTTCACCGCTCTTTTTCACATTTATTGAAATAAAATGACTGATGACACATGCTATAGAAGGTGTCGGCATGTTAAAAAATCCTTACTGATCAAATAGCTGCGAAGCATAGGCCAATTTTCTAGCCCCTCATTGGCATACGGTGACATGTCAATATTTGTTCTTGATACTTGAACGAGAGTGGCCGAGTGGTTAGCGTGTTCGACTGCGAATCAAAAGATCTGGGTTTGAGCCACGTAGCACCACTCTGCCGTTGGCCGTCCCTGTCTTTTGAATGAGACAGTAAAAACCGAGGTCCCGTGTCACAGTGGGTGTTGGCACGTTAAAAAACCCTCCCTGCTCTACGGCCAGCAGTGTCGAGCAAAGGCAAAATTTGTAGCCCATCACCGGCACACAGTGACATCTCCATATGAGTGAAATATTCTTGAGTGGAATGTTAAACAACAATACCATACTTGAACGAGACATCAAACAACAGTGGAACATCAAACTAATGAATCACTAATGATCATATGGAATTGTTCAAGTCAATTTTTCTTCGCTTTGACAATTATAGATTGGCAAAGTTACACTTTTGTAACAATTGTTAGATAATGTAACAATTTTATAACATTATTTATGTGCATGTGTTTCTTTTTTCAGCTGGCATGCTTCTTGTGCATTAGCAAACAGCAGAATTCTCATACATGGTGGATATGATGGCAACCTAGCTCTAGATGACACACACATATTTAATCTAGGTAAGGTCACTTTACATGCTGCTGAGCTAAAATATAAGGCAGGACAACAGATTTAATGGTTTTCCTCACTACCACATTACAGCCATTCTCCTTGTACATATCCAAAATATTTGGTGCTTATAGTTATTCCCATAGCATAGATTAAAAACGTTGTTAAAAGCCTGAATGTTTTTCATTCTTCCAACTTCTGCAGTCTAACCTGCCTTAGCAACCCACTGTATTAAAGGAAAACCTGTCTTATGTGACCTTAATGAGTGGTTCCCAGTTTGTTTTTACCTATATATATCGCCTGAAGTAAGAGACCACCTGTCATATGTGACCATTTTTTCTCCTTCCCTTGGATGGTCTCTTAAAACAGGTTTGACTGTATTTGAAGTCAATATACAGAAAAATGATGCTAAGAATTTGCACCCGAGCCATATGTTACAAAACAAGGCAAAAAAAAAAAAACCAAAAAAAAAAACTTCCTTTTATACACCTGTAAAAGCAAATTTGAAGGTTTTAAGATTTTAGTTTGTTAGCAAAACTTCAACCTAGACCACAACATTTGAATGATGTGTGGATTTCATATGTGTATATCTCCTACCACTTAACAATGTATTTCTTTTTATTGAGAAGTCTGAATCTGAAGTTTTACTAACTTTTCTAAAACTGTAACACTGTGGAAAGGGGGTATTGTTTCACAAAATCATTTAGTTTGTTTGAACTATCATTAATGTCAATATTATCAATAGAATTAGAATTCCAGAATTACCAGTAATGCACTATGTTGGAAATTTAAGTATTGTATTGCATCTGTACTTGGATGTATTCTTACACCACAATGATGATGCATAGAAATAGTTTGTGATGGTCTTTTAGGTCACCGGAGTCCCTCTGGCGACCTATTGTAAGTAGAGGGCAAATTTCAGCCAAATTTATCAGAAATCAACTTTTAGTGATAGGAACTCAAGTTTTCTCAAACTGTATCCCTAGGTAAAACAAAAATAACCCCATAGAATTCCCACCACCATGACAAAAAAGGTTTAAATAGTTTAACTTTCAAATAATTTCTCTGATTTTCACCAGGAGTGCACATGGCCAGATGAAATGACTTATAACCTACAGCACCCCTGTTGGATGTAGATTAAGGTTTGTTCAACAGAGTTATGAGTGTGATTGCAAGGTTTTCAATATCTTTTTTTTTTTTTTTTAGCCCTGGATGCACGTTGTTAAAAGTGAACCTTTCATTTTTTATCTTTTATATAAATGAGTTAATTCAATTCCTTTTTTTTCAGCAACTCTTTCCTGGATCAGGATCAAATTAGAACCAACACCGATTCCTAGGGCAGGTCACCAAGCGCTGTGTTTGCCATATTATCATGAGAATCAGGAACAGGACGAGGTCCTTATTTTTGGTGGAGGGGACAATGATGGTGCCTTCTTCCATGATCTAATCAGTGCCAGTATTCCCTTTAATCCAGTCCTAGATCACAGCATACTTCCATCCTCAACTACTGTCCTGACAAATGTGGATTCAAACATGCAAACAGTGTAGAACTTTAAATTAACTGATGTTAAATGTACTCATCTGATCTAACTACAGCACAACTGAATATGATGGACTCTGGCTATTAAGACCACCCAAATGACTCGTTAGAGTCGATCTGATCAGTGAGATGTTCTCCTAAGCGAGAGTTGATGTTCCACTGTCTGTTATAACAGTTACTCTCAGGTTGTTCTTGTTTTGATTATTGTTAAGAGGACCACAAAGTTATGTTGTACTTCAGTTTTATATTGGATTATTTCTTACCATATACAGTGAAACCTGAATATATTGAATCCAAAGGCGAATGAATCTTTCTTTCTAATAAACAGTTTTCAAAATAATCATGTTAACCTTGTAATAAATTGATTAACAAGGAAATTAAAATCATATTTAATTCAGCAGGATTTCACTATGTCATGAATCGGTGTACATGTAAATGAATTCAACCTTACGATGAAAATGTTTGTAAAGATGTTCAGATGAGTGAATATTTGAAAATGACTTTCAGATTAATGTTAGGAAAAATGACTTGAAGATGAGCATGATAATCTTTTATCACTCTCTGTTTTGTGATGTAGTGTATACCCGACCAGGACATTTTCGCACCTGTTTATTTTTGCCCTCTTACAATATATTCTTCTAGTCTTAAATTCACTTTTAGTAATTTCTACTCGGAGTATTCCGCTTTCATTTTACAATTCACTTTCTAATCTAAGGGCAACAAATTAGATGGCATAGAAATTTTCCAGATACAGTAATACAATTGACAGGTTTTCAGGTGCCGATTCTCGCCACCTGATTTTAGCTGCTGCACTGTGGATCTTGCAAACGTGAATATTTTCAATGAATAATAATAGTTTGAAGCGAAAACATTGTTCTAATTTCTGAGCAAGTAAAACTAATGATTTCAAAAGTAAACTATAAAATTGGGGTATGATAAAATGAGGTGGCGATAATAGGTCCTTTGCCAGTAGCGTTAATACATACATTAGGAAGAATTCCATATCTGCTGTAGATTTAATGAACTTATTAGTATTTATTTATTGGTTCTAATAAAGTAAAGGTAACATAGTTTACAGATGTTTTCTAGGTTAATCAGTCTCACTTAAGTTCAAATGAGACAAAGGTTTTCCTCAATTATTGTACATCTGGAATGAAAACAAGGAATTATGGCTTCTTACGGTGCATCAGATATTACACCAGGGAAGTACAGCTTCTCGTGGTACATCTGAATTTGCAACATGGTAATAGCTTTCTAAAGTACATCTGAAATGGCAAGGAAGCATAGTTTCTTACAGCTAATCTAAAATGACAAAAAGGAAGTACACTTTCCCACAATACATCTAAAATTACACCAAGGAATTACAGCTTCTTTCAATAAATCTATAATTTTACCAAGGAAGCACAGCTTCCTATAGTACACAGGACGTTCAGCTTTGTATGGCAAGGACGGAGGTGCAGCTTAAAGTGCATCTGCAATGACATCAAGGATTTATAGATTATGTTATATTTTAAATAAAAACAGGGGAGTATGAAATGTACTTCTAGGATTTAAAAAATAGAATGAATGACTATTTTTCAGTGTGTATGTGGTTATGTATTGGAAAAGTTCAGTTTAAACTTAGCAGTGTATCATGAGTGATGGGTTATGTCCCTTGGCTGACCATGAGTACATGTATGATTGGCTTAACATTATAAATTTTTATCTATATTTTACATATGAAGTTAGACTTAGATAAATCTTTAGTACAGATATCATAATCACATATCTCGGAACCTCATTACTGTGTATATATCACATACTACATCTTGTAATTTGCATCATTAAAGTATCTTTCAATTCATAAATTTGGTCTTTTTTGTTTCTTTTACTGTTGTTTAAAGACCAAATCATGAACTTTCAATGAATTGTCTGAATGATAGGAGGGCTGCCGTGGCCTAGTTGTTAGCCTTCGCCTTCTGATCATGAGGTCATGGGTTCGATTCTGAGTCGCGCTACAGTTGGCTGATGAGACAGTAAAAAAAAAAAACAGATCCCATGTCACAATAGGTGTCGGCATGTTTAAGAACCCTCCCTGCTCTACGGCTGTAAGTGCATAGGTCAATTTTTTCACCCATTACTGACACACGTTGACGTCTCCATATCAGTGAAAGATTGTAGAGTGGGACATAAAACAACAATTCAGCCAACAAGGTGAATGATGGGAGGAGTTTTTAGCATTGACCTTCACTCAACACCTAGGGTCATGGAGCAGTGAGGGATCTCAATCATGCCAACACTTAATATGACACCTGAACTCAATTTTAAGGCTCAGTATAACTGCAACTTTTGGTTTGGATACTTGCCTCAGTTTTAAAGGCTCGATACAACTGCAACTTTTAGTTAGGAAACTGCACACAGTGAGGTTTTCTTTGTTGTCATGGTGAGAATTGCAATCTGGGGCCCTCTACACAGTGAAATTGATTGGAAAATAAATGGTGTGTACTAATATCCGATCCTTCTTAAATATTTGAAAACATTAAGATCAAAAGGAACCTATTGTTGACTTTTCTGTCTTATCTTTGCATAAAATTTTTTCATATATAGATTGACCATAATCTAAGTTGGGTCTCTTTCAATTTTAGATTCAAAGCTCAAGGTCAGACTTGCTGTACAGAGGAAAAATATTTCAACAGCAAAATTACTTTTTGACCTACAATAATACTTTATACATGCATTGTAGATTAACCATGCTCTAAGGAGGCCCACTGATTTTAGAGTCAAAGTTCAAGTTAAACTTGCTGTACTTAGAAAAAAGTACTTTCACAGTATAGTTCAACTACTTTTTGACCAACAATAATGACACTTATCACACAGACTGGTCACAGCCTAAAGATGAACCCTGTTAATTTTGGAATCAACAGCTTAAGGTCAAAGAAAAAAATTGTTTACACTGCCTAAACTTAATAAATAATTTAAGGGGCAATAATGTCTATATATGTATATGTGTTGTCATTATCACATCAAACACATGACATTTCTCTGGTCAATTTAATAAACTACTCTCAAAGTAGCATTACACTTGAAACTTGCCATTTTGCAATTTCATTTTTTTTTGTTTTAATAATCATGTTCTAATTTCAGATACTCATCAGTTGGTAGGGACAAGATATTCATATTCTGGGATCATAAAAGGGTAAAACTTTATTATGTTAAACACATTCGACCTGGGTATTATTTCTGTGCTGTCAAGATTTGTTGTATTCTTGTTGAACATCCAACTCAAGAATCTTTCACTTAAATGAATAGGTTGCCATTGAAAGGACGATAAATTTTGCCTATGCTCGACACTTCTGGCCATCGAGCTGGGTGGGTTCTTTAATGTGCAGACCATGGGATCTTAATTTTTACTGTCTCATCTAAAAGCCTGACAGGGACAGCTAACCAGTGTGGCTCGGACTCAAGCCCATGACCTCACAATCAGAAGGTGGACACGCTAACCACTAGGCCACAGCGGCTCCTCAAACTTTGTAATATTGTGTTTCACATTATTTCTAAAATGTTTGTATTGTTTTTTTCTTTTCAGATCATCCAAGTTATTCAATAGTTCTGATTCCATCCATTATTTGTAAATATTTTCATATCTTGAATTTATTCTAGCAATATAATGTGTTATGAATTCCAAAGTAAAATGAAAGTGAACCTCTAGTGGATGAAAGAGCTTCAACCTTCTTCCATTCAATTCCTCAAATTCAATATAATGTCTCCGCAATATGTAGCTACTGATTTTGAAAAACTGATTTTGAAGTCATTTGTACATGTATTATAACAGTGATGGAGACTCACTTGCCATGTGGTTGGGACATTTCTCTTTGGAAGCTCCTCAATTTCTTAGCGACCGTTTTGTTATTATTCTGCTTTTTTTGGAGAGTTTGACACTAGAAGGTTTCCTGTGGAGAGACAGTGGCCATTAGCTGGGTACATGTTAACAGAGGTATCCCCTCCCTCAATATTAACTGGTCGCCTATAAATACTGTAAATCCAGAAATGTTCGCGGAACCTTATTTTGGCGAATTTATTGCTAGACTACATGTATGCAATTATTCTACATCAATGCAATTATTTGCAACACTATATCTTTTGCGTGGTTTATGTTGGATTATGTTAATTTCAGGTGCGAAAATAAAATTTTCGCCAATAAAACTGGATTTACAGTACATGTAATTGAAAGATTGTCGAGTGCAACATAAAACAATTCAAAAAGAGAAAATCAAGCTACACAGAAAACAATGAACAAATAATTTCTCAATAGGGTCTCTGTTCAAGTTTCATGAAGTGATTTCCTCAAGGTTTTTCAAGGCTCGTCCCGGATAAATACCAGCGTTTACCCTTTCAACACCACAGACCTAAATGGTTGGTCTAAGACAATGACAATTCAAAGGAGCATACCATTCTGATACTTGGGGTTAAAATATTTAAGATGGCTCCTACAACCCTCTGTTGCCTCTTGAGAAGATAACATATTGATATATATATATATATATAAATAGAAATATCCATTTAACTGTGTAACAGTAGGTATTGGCAACTAAAGACCCCTCATTGCTCAATGGCCTAAAGTGCTGAGCAGAAGCCAAAATTTGAAGCTCTTCATTGGTCTTTAGCAATGTCTCCATATTGTATATATGTCGTTAAAACATAACACAACAACCCACTCGATATGAAAATGAACCATTATTTGTCAAAGTCCAGGCTGCATCAATATCGACGCAGGTCATCCATAAGTAGGGCACCATTTTATGTCTGTATAGTAATTTCCTCATGCTCAAGTAGATGGAATGCTCAAAATTCTCTGATGTGTTAATACTGAGCTTCGATACATTAGATCTAGGGCACTGATAAAAACTGAATATACAGAGACTTGTATTTAATTTTGCAATAAATAGGCCTATTTGTAACCAAGATCAGTGGAGAAGCATGCGCGGATCTAGGAAGAGGGGTTGAGGGGTTCCGGACCCCACTGAAATCGACAAAGTTTATACATTGTACCATCATTGGTTGATTATGCTTAGACAGAGACGTATATAACACAGAGACGTATATAACACAGAGACGTATATAATGTGTTATATACGTCTCTGGCTTAGATGCTTATTTTATTAGGGTTATTTTTTTTCTTGACACAAGTTCGAACCCCCTTGGTAAAATTTGGACCCCCTCCCCCTAGCAAAAAAAAAATCCTGGATCCGCGCATGAGAAAACTTCTATAGACTACTTATCCAGAATTGAATGATGGACAGAATAACAAGGTAACAATTGAGAAGAGGATTATTGTCCAAATGTTGTAGATTATGTTAGTCTGTTGGTGGATGGTTGGTTGTATTGTTGCTTAACTTCCCACTCAAGAATATTTCATTTGTATGGATACGTCACCGTGTACCGATTACGGGCGGCAAATTCGCCCATGCTCTGCAGTTTTGGCCATAAAGCGAGGGAGGAGTCTTTAAAGTGCTGACACATTCTGTCACAGAGAACCTCGCTTTTCACTGTCTCATTCAAAAGACAGGGACGGCCAGCCGTGGCATAGTGCGGATTGGAACCCATGGACTTATGATCAGCAGGCAAAAAGGCCAACCATGGAACCACAACAGTTCCTGAATTAGAAGACATAATGATACTTTATGTGGCCTAAATGTATGCTTCCCATAGTAGCTTTTTTCCTTTATAAATCGGGGCATCCTTGGACGAGTGGTTAGCGCGAATCGAAAGATCCGGGTTCGAGCCGTGTAGCGCCACGGTTGGCCGTCCCTTTCTTTAGGATGAGACAGTAAAAACCAAGGTTCCGTGTCACAGTAGGTGTTGGC
>JACSZP010023480.1:637-11219 GCA_016161895.1 Pinna nobilis
CCCCCCCCCCCTGCTCTAAGGCCAGCAGTGCCGAGCATAGACAAAATTTGTAGCCCTTCACCGACACCATATGAGTGAAATATTCTTGAGTGGGACGTTAAACAACAATACCATACCATACTTTCTCATCCAAAAGACAGTCAGTCGACCACAGTGGCTTGGGCTCGAGCCCCAGACCTCAGGATCAGAAGTTGAATGAGATAACCACTAGGCATAAGTCCTGAGCATTTTTGGCAAAATTTGTCACCCTTCACCGGCACACGATGACATCTCCATATAAGTGAAAGATTCTAACAGTGGGACGTAAACAAAAATACAACAAACCAACAAACTCGAGAGTGTAAGGATTTAGCACCCACAGGAAATAGAAACAAGATGTGCTTGTGAAATTGATGTGCTTTGTCAATTCAAATGCACCGGTAAAATCAAGGGCCATAACTCAGTTAAAAGAAATTGTTAAAACCCTTAAAATCAGCAACAATGCTGTATAAGCATTATACATATTGTTTAAGGAATGGCACCATGTAACAATAGTAAAGATGTATGAATTGAAAAATAACAATACAAGCATTATATTCTTGTGCTGATAAAAGGGTAAATGATACAAGGGGAAGTAACTCTGTTGGAGCTTGACAAATACACACGGCAAACTAGTAGGGACAAGGCTTTTAAGACAAATTTTCAGTTATAAGAATTAAACCACTAACATCCTTGTATTCCAGCAAACTGAAACAGCCATTTCCAAAATTGTTAAAAATTCAGGCCAAGGTCAAAAGGAAAAGAATTAATGACACACATGGATTTGCCTTAATCATTGATTTATGAAGAGTCTATATTTTGTTCAGGATGAAGGAGTTTATACTGAGATATGACAAATTAATGTCGATTAAGGGGTCCAAGATCAAAGCTCATTTATATCAGAAATATCATAAACCTATACATGTGCAGATCCAGGATATTTTTCCAAGGGGGGGTGGGGGATGTTCGAACTTGTTGAAAGAAAAAATTCAAACCTGTTGAAATAAAAATTTAAGGATAATTGAACAATACCTGGAGGATCTGGACCCCCTTGACACCCCCACCACTCTAGATCCATGCATGCCTATAGATGTAGTCCAAATTAGAGTTTTGTCTACATGCAGTGTAGATGACAAGAATCATGCTGGGTGTATGGTGGCATTAGCTTTCTCGACTTTTGTTAAAAAGAAAAAGGACATCTTAACAAATATATATGATTTATTTCACATGCTTCACTTTTTTTTGAGAGACTGTCCCTTCTGCCATGCTTATGTACAAAAATGTAGTCTTTCAAGACAGGTGGTCTCTCATGACAGGTTTTACATATACCACTTATTAAAAAGACGTTTTCTTGTGGTCTCTCAAGCCAGGGCTGGGCACCATAAAACTTGTGAATTTACTTAAGTCTGAAAAGATTCTCAAATCCAGTTCATCTGATTGGCCGATAGACTGGATTCTCAGACTTAAGTCAATTTTCAAGTTTTATGGTGCCCAACCCAGGTGGTCTCTCACAACAGTGATCTCTCAAAACTGGTTCCACTGTATACAATTGGAAATTAGAATTTACAACAGTAAAGACGCACATGCAAATTTAGAATTCACAAAATAATTGGATAAAATATTGATACATATATTTCTAACAGTACCGACATTTGTCAATTCCATACATACATACATGCTTGCTTTCTTTTTCTACAGAATTCAGTATAATATTGATACATTCTTCAAATATCGACAAACTTCATATGTATTTCATATGCATGTTTTCTCTGTACATTTCATATGCATGTTTTCGCTACATTCCATATGCATGTTTTCTCTACATAACATACATGTATGCATGTTTTCTCTGTAAATTTCATATGTTCTCTGTACATTTCATATGCATTTTTTCTCTACATTTCATATGCATGTTTTCTCTGTGCATTCCATATGCATGTTTTCTCATTACAAATGATTCAATATCAATACATATACATCTTAATGTATCAACAAATTCCATGTTCACATCATATGCATGGTATCTTATTCTGAATGATTTCATATCACATTAATATACAATGTATTATTCAAGTATAGACACATTTCATATGCATTTCATTTGCTTGTTTTCTTTTCCAAACAATTAAATATTATATTGATATATTTTTATACTATCAACATAACACATGTTTTCTCTTTCCATAGGATCAGATATGATTCAACAGCATCTTATAGAAACAACTCTAACAAGCACACTTATACATTTCACAGGTACTTTTTTCTTTTCTTATGATTGAACATGATTTTGATTCATATGCAACCACATACGGGTACATGTAAATGTTTGATCACAAGAATGTACGCATAAGTCAACAAGATAAGTTTGTCAAACACAGATGCTCCCATACAGCAGCAAAGTAAACTTACAATATACATTGTAGGTCAGAATATATGGTCCAAGGTCAAATTCCAAGGTCAAGGTCACTTGATCAAAAGTCTTGGTATCAAATGAAAGCTCTGGTCATGAGGAATCTATTTGTGAAATATGCAAAGGCCTATCTCTTGTAGTTCAAAAGATATGGTCCACTAAGTTTTTTAAAAGTAGGACAGACTCCAAGGTCAAGGTCACGAGGTCAAAAATTTTGATACTCATTGAAAGGTCTTGTCACAAGGAATACAAGAGTGAAAAATTAAAGTTCTATCACTTATCTTTCAAAAGTCATGAGAAGGGTTAAACTTTTTTTTGACATACAAACAAGACAAATCCTTTATGCCTGAATCTCTGATTACAGGGCATTAAAATAAGATACAGACTTTAAAACTACCATCATGCACTTATATCAATCCAATCTATTCACCAAACGTGACTTAGCTTAGTCCATAAAACCATTCTTATATTAGATATCACAAAAGTTAGATATTGTAAATTGTACATCTACACCTTTCCCATCACTAAGCATCGCTGCTCTTTGCGTTTTGAAGTTTTTCTAAATTGTACTCAAAGTTTTTACAGTAGAATAACTGCACTCCGACAATGGCAAACTTCTCTGGTGTTAACAGTTTGATCAAATTTTCCTGTAACGATAAAAAAATGTCATCATGAACCTGTGTGAGTACTTCATCTCAGAAATCCTTCCTATTAACCCATTCACCCCTGAATACACATTTGGGTTTGCCTAAATCATTGATAAAAAGAAGAGTCCATTACATTTCAGGGGTGAAAGGGTTAATGAATCTAAAAACTGTCTAATGAAGAGCATGGTTTATTTTTATTTTTACATCAAAGTGAAAGTTTCCATCTCGACTTCTAACATGGCACTGATGACTGAAGTATAACACTGTATCAGATCCTCAATTCGTGCTTGTATTAACCTTGTGCATTTTGTTTACAAGCCGAAATTTTGTTACACTGCACACAGTAGTGATGTGAAAGCATTTGGCATCCCAATCGGGTAAGAATTTCAGAATGGATAAAAAGATACATTTGTCAGAGGATAACAAAAGCTCAACGAAAGTTATGAAAAATAGAATCAGATAGGGTCAGGGGTAGGACATTAGCTTGCCAGGCTATCGTTCCTGCAAGCTGAGATTGGTCGGTTGGTTGTGTTGTTGTTTAACGTCCCATTCAAGAATCTTTCACTAATATGGAGATGTCACCATGTACTGGTGAAGAGCCCAAATTTTGCCTATGCTTGGCACTTATGGCTGTAGAGCATTGAGGGTTCTTTCACGTGCCAACACCTACTGCGACACAAGATCTGGGATTTTAATGTCTATCTGAAAGACAGAGACAACCAACTGCAATGTGGCTTGGGTTCGAACCCATAACCTCATGTTCAGAAGTGGAACATACTAACCACAAGGCCATGTCAACCTGCGAGCTAAGAATGAGACTTGAGAATAACTCTTACCTCTAATAACATCTGATCGTCTGTCTGATCCAAGCGGTCGTAAGCTTTGCGGAAAAGTTCAAAACCTAGGATCTTACAGCAATGCCTGAAATTGACAATATATGAAATGAAATGTACATTAATACAAACAAAGATCTGTCAAACATATTATTATTATATTATATATGTCTCTGTCTGTCTGTCTCTCCTGCTCTCTCTCTCTCTCTGTCTGTCTGTCTCTCTCTGTCTGTCTGGCTGTCTGTCTCTCTCTTTGTCTCTCTCTCTTTGTCTCTCTCTCTCTTTGTCTCTCTCTTTGTCTCTCTCTTTGTCTCTCTCTCTTTGGCTCTCTCTCTGTCTCTCTCTTTGTCTCTCTCTTCGTCTCTCTCTATGTCTCTTTGTCTCTCTCTTTGTCTCTCTCTCTCTCTCTCTTTGTCTCTCTTTGTCTCTCTCTTTGTCTCTCTCTTTGTCTGTCTTTCTCTCTCTCTTTGTCTCTCTCTCTTTGTCTCTCTCTTTGTCTCTCTCTCTGTCTCTCTCTCTGTCTCTTTGTCTCTGTCTCTTTGTCTCTCTCTCTTTGTCTCTCTCTTTGTCTCTCTCTTTGTCTCTCTCTCTTTGTCTCTCTCTTTGTCTCTCTCTCTTTGTCTCTCTCTTTGTCTCTTTGTCTCTCTCTTTGTCTCTCTCTCTTTGTCTCTCTCTTTGTCTCTCTCTTTGTCTCTCTCTGTTTGTCTCTCTCTTTGTCTCTCTCTCTTTGTCTCTCTTTTGTCTCTCTCTTTGTCTCTCTCTCTTTGTCTCTCTCTTTGTCTCTCTCTTTGTCTCTCTCTCTCTCTCTCTACTTACTGTTGCAGTGTCGCAATTTGATGAAGAAGCATCTTCTCATTGTCCATTTTATCAGTTGAATCTGTAAACATACAAAAAATGAGTGTTTTACAAAATTTTCAAGTAAACTATTTTTTGAAAATATCTCAATTGAAAACATTTACACAAGAAAGAAATATACGCCTCTGATAAGAACCAATGAATCAATTTCTAAACTATAAATCTTATGGTGCTCTCCTTTTTTTACTGTCTCATCTGAAGGACTGGAAAAGCCAAATGCAGCACAGCGCCGATTTGAACCCTGGACCTCATGTTCAGAAGGCAAACATGCTAACCACCGAGTCACAGTGCCCCCACCTTTTACCACAGCATATCAGATATCAGATATCAATGGGAGCATGAAGGACCAAAAAACCAAAAGATATTGTAAGTCTAGAAATTTATGTGAAACGTTATTTGGGTGAGTCAGTGGTTTAACAGTTTTTTGCGAGAGAACATTTTTGCGACTTTGCTAGCAAAAGTAACAAACATATATAGTAAGGTATCCGTTTATAACAGGGTTAAATATTTAGTGATTCGTATTTTTTCTTAAGAAGGTATCCTCACGTAAATACGCAGAATTAAAAATCTCAGAAAAATATCTGGATTTACACCAGTTGTGTGGTTTTTCTGTGCTGTTTGAATTATCATTGCTAAGGTGGCTGTTAAAAGATAATTGAAGTTTTTTGTTGTTGCATTGTTGTCTAAACTCCCACTCAAGAATCTTTCACTTCTATGGAGATGTCACCATGTGCCAGTGATGGGCTATTTCGGCCTCTACTCAGCACATACGATCATTGAGCAATGGGTATTTAATGTGCCGACATTATCTGTGACGAGGAACCTCATTTTTTACACTTTCCTTGAAAGATTTGACAGATGTTACGATCCTCAACAATCAATCAATGGTAGCCACTGTTGTGTAAAAGGGTGTTGAAGTTTGTGATATAAAAATACATTCTAATGCAATGTGTTTGTTTCGGGTTATTTGATTGGTCAGTGAAGTTGAAAACTCGCAGGGTGTTCACGATTCACTGCTAGTTTTTAGATGACGTCATATTTGGATTGTTTACGTATTATAAAAACGTTATTGTAATGGCCTTAGACATCTGTGCGTCTTGGCAGTTTCTGACAAGATACTAAAGAATCAATGCTAAAATAATGTACGGAGCATTGGAATAGGGTTAAGCATTAGAATCGGGTTACCATGTGACCATTTTACAAAAACTGACAGGGTATCATTGAATCACCTGTCAGAAATGTCTGTTTCCATCTCTGTCTCCATTCTTGACACCCTTAAATAGCTTTACAAGTTAAATTATTGGTTTCGTTGGTTGTATTGTTGTTTAACGTCACACTCAAGAATCTTTCACTTATATGGAGATGTCACTTGTGTCGGTGAAGGGTGACAAATTTAGCCTATCCTCAGCACCTATTTAGACATGGGACATCAGTTTTTACCATTTCATTGTAAAGACAGGGACAGACAGACAACTGCAGTGATACAGATTCGAACTCACAATCTCATGCTAACCACTAGGTCATGGTGGCCCCACAAGTTTGGTTGTACTTACCAGTGCCAAAATCAATTTCACCATCATCGTCATCACCCTACAAAAACAGAAAAAACAAAATTGAGCAATACAAGCAGATCCAAGAGATATAACTCTGCTTAACCAGATGTGTTGGTATGCCACAAATGTGCTGCCAATAAGACAGACACGATGATACTACCTTACATATGAAATAGTTAAGTTCAGGGGCCATAACTCTTTAATAAACTATGAATGGCCATCTCCTTCCTACATGTACATCTAAATGTTGTGATCATTAATTTGGACTTGTTACACTTTTTGAAGCTGTTTCCTTCATTATCTAATATAAAGTCCCTGGGCATTTACAGAGCCATAAACTGCCAACATTGATAAAGGCCTGCTGACGTCTTTATGACGTCATATGTGTAAACCAATAAGATAGACGTTTAGTTGCTTACTCTACTGTTTACTCTTCACTATTAGGGCTTCAGTGGGTAAAGTTTAGTCTTAACCTTTAAAAGTTTCCATGTGATTGTAACACCTAATCAGTAATGGCCAGTCTGTAAGGCAGACATAACAGTGAGGTTTCACTCTGACGATTTCTTATCCCAATACTGCAGTGTCATTCAGAGGTCATACAAAGGTCACACAAATACTCACTAGTAAACGGTTGGTTGTATTGTTGTTTAATGTCCCACTCAAGAATATTTCACTAATATGGAGACGTCATCATATGCTGATGAAGGGTGAAAAATTTTGCCAATGCTTGGCACTTATGGCCGTAGAGCAGGAATGATTCTTAAAAGAGCCAACACCTACTGTGACACGGGACCTCGGTTTATACTCTCTCATCTGAAAGATGAGGACAGACAACCACAATATGGCTTTGGCTGGAACCCCAGACCTCCCGATTTGAAGTCAAACAAGCTAACCACTCACTAGTATTGGGTTGAGCCTCATTAATCTGGCTGCGAATAATCTGGATGCTTCTCTATCCAGACAGTATTTGCTGAGGACAGAATTTTTAAATTGCATTTGCCATAATATAAAAAGTTATTCAGTAATTATGATGCTTCATTAATCCCCACATTTTGACAGGGAACAAAGGCATCCATGTTGACGAGGCTTCATGGTACGCAGATGACCTTGACCTCTGATAATTCAAATAGCCTTGACCTCTGATAATTAAACTGCAAAGTCATATGACAGAATGAGAGGTGACATTTGATGAGACGGTAGACGGTCAGCAGATACAGGTGGTCACTATAGATACATGATCAACTAAAATTACCATCCACACAAGAAAACATACCTTTGGAAATATATGTGTTAGCGTCTTGACAACGCGGTGCATCATTTGCATCGGATTTTGTGGCATGGTCGGAGCAGGATTTGCAGCCGTAAGGGTGCTTTCAAAGTCATCGCCGTCATAAGAGGTCATCTCCACATGTACGCCAGAGGCCGACGCTACGCTTTTAGCCAGGCCTTTCTTTGGGAGATCTTTTTTGGTCTTGTCGATTAGAGTTTTTTCCTTGTCTGTGTATGTTTGGTTCATGATTTTATCAGAGATGGTAGAGGACGCCATGATGGAACTTAGACGATCGGTTTGCTGTTTTCTTTTGGGTCTCATATTCTCCTCCCTGTGAACCTTAGTCAAAGTTTGTAATAGGCCGGTAACATCAAAGGCTTTGTCTTTCCCTGGATTGACGATGGACATCAGTTTGTCATTGGGGCGTAGGCTTTGTCCCATAGCCCCGCCTGATGCAGCAGACATCTAGAGAGCAAGCAAAGATAATTTATCAAATTTACTACTAGCTTCAAAATAATTCTGTGATGTTGTCCAAAGCTAAATATGAATTGTTTAAACTATTTATTTTACAACGATTATCAAACAAGTTTTGATAACTTATATAAATGTCTCTCATTGGCTCTGATATCAGCGTGAGGGGTCCTCGCTGTGGGAGGAAAATGGAGTGCCCAGAAAAAACCCACGTGTCCAAGTTGGTGACCACCATACCATCTCACATACTCCCCTGGCAGAGGTTCGAACCCAGGGCGCATTGGTGAGAAGCCAGCATGCAAACCACTACACTACTCCGACACATACGATTTGTTGAAAGGGACAATCATATTCATGTACTCCTAGTAAAGTCTAACTTGCCACAGTGACCCACTGAATTTAATGAACTTCCTGTCTTATGAGACTTAAATGTATGGTTCCCAAAATGCCCTTGTCCTATATAAATCACTTGAATTAAGAGACCACCTGTCATATGTGACCCTGTTTGTTCCTTCCCTTTGGTGGTCGCTTAAAATAGTTGACTGTACCTCTGTAAGGCTAACTCATGATCAGAATGCCAAGAAGCTAATCACTGTGCTACAGTGTTCTTCTAAAAGAACCTGATGAGAGATGTACACATTAAGTGCAAGTGAAAAACTGGAAAAGGTGATAAGTAGATATTAGTTTTACTTTGGGATTGCCTTATAAAGCTGACATTTTCTGCCTGACCTACCCTGCAAGTGATCACATACTAAAACTAATTTATAATCATGGTACAATATGTCTGAACCTAATACTGGTTCCCAGTAATAACATCACAATAGCCGACTTTCGAGTTAGCCCAGATTACCGTTAGGATCACGCAGTTATTGGTACCTTTCCGATTCTCACAGCATATGCAGCATATATGGAATAACCTTATGTGTTAGCATACTTGCTTTATTTTGAATAAAAAAGTTCAAGATACTGTTTAAACATACCACAGAGAATGGTAAGTTGAACATCAATATAGCAAGCAGAGAAAAATTTGCAGACAGACCGGGAATCGAACCCAGGACCTTTCAGACACTAGCAGGGAGCTTTTACTGACTGTGATATTGGGACTTCCAGAGTTAAATTCAAACCAGAAATAAAATTGAGGAACATTTTTCAAAGCTTGCATGACTTCTGAGAACAAATGCAGGATCGTGACAGAAATCCCGGATAACTCACAAGTTCAGTATTGATGACAACCTTGACCTGAATTATTGCAGTGTTGCACCTACTTATTTACTGCTTAGATATACATTATTTTTGGGTGAGAGAAAAATAATCTACCACCACTTTGTACAGGAACAAATAAATCTCACCCTCGTGTCAAAGATTTACAACATCCACGACTCGGCGCAGACTTCAAATCTTTGACACTCGGGTGAGATTTCTATGTCTCCGTAAAAAGTAGGGATAGATTCTATTTGTCTCTTTGGGAGTAGGTAACTCATTGAATTAGACATGGAAAAAATCTGACCGCACTTTGCTGCATTTTCCTACAGTTAAGACCATACTGACCTTTGGTGGCCTATGTTTCTTGAAAAGTGTGTCCTGCAAGAGGTCGTGAGCAGAAGGCCGTTGATCAGTGTCTTTACATAACATCCTCTTCAGTAAGTTGTTGAGCTCCGGGCTGTATTTATCTGTGGGCATGGGAGGTAACTAAAAAAGAAAGAACGATGGCATCAATTTTGCTCAAATACAATCGTCAAGGTTACACACAGCTTTTTCTCACATTTTTGGAAACATGGTCCATATCAATGGAATTTGGAATTTTGCAGCTTTTGTCTCAAAATTTGGATTCTCTTACATATTAGACCATCCATGAAAAATTGTTGCTTTGCTGTAACACTACCAACTCACTCAAAACTTTGTGACTCAATTTTGTTCATTGCCATTCCAAGAATATTTTTTCTTTCAGGTCCTTTGCTGATGTTTTCCCATTGCTTACACTGAATATACACTGAATATATATAATATATATATATTTTAAAGTTTTCAAAGAAAAAAACCTTCCTCCATACCCACAATAAAAAAATCTTAGTCGGGTAACACCAAACCAATATTTTATTAAGGATGGCCTTATAATGAATTTTTAACCACTTTTAAACATCAATTAGACTCCCACCTACCACTTTTTTGTTTGTTGATTATCAGATTACAATTTTACAGTGCCAATCTACCAGCATCTAAAACTTTGCAGTTTTTCAAATTCTTTTTTTTTTTTCATTCCATTTACATCTTCACAATTGGCAATCTTTGGCAGAAAATTGGCAAAACAGAAAAAAAACAACATCTGTTTAACTAAAAAACACATTTATAGACAGAAAATGAGAAATACTGTTCCAGTATTTATACAAGCGAACATTGAATAATGAATGGTTGATATTGATAAATGTTAATTATTTACAACTGCTGATTAAAAAATACATTGTACAAACCCACCTAGACTAAAATATAATTACATAAATTTGAAAAATATGATTCAATGAGGAATG
>JACSZP010023482.1:0-16817 GCA_016161895.1 Pinna nobilis
GCGGCAAATTGCGATCAGTCCAAGCTGAGTTTTATGTGTATATAAGGTCGGGAATTATCGGATATTGTCACAATTCGACTGAATCCTGAAGAAGATATATATACCAAGAGATCAAACAAGCTGACCACCTGAGCCGATTTTTGAAAAGTATCTGATACCTAGCCGTATTCCTGCACAACGACCGAATCTGCTAAATTTGCTAAATCTGAAAAGTATGCCCGCCCGGAAAAGCTACACTGCAGCTTTTAAGCTGGAGGTAGTGGGATACGCCAAGGAGAATGGGAACAGAGCAGCGGCACGCAACTTTTCAATCAACGAGCGGCAAGTACGAGACTGGCGCAAGCAAGAAGACTCCCTAAAGACAACGAAAAAGACTAAGAGAGCTAATCGTGGACACACTGCAAGATGGCCAGAATTAGAGAATGATGTCGAAACCTGGGTCTTGGAGCAAAGGGCAACCTGCAGAGGCGCATCAACAATACAGATCCGGCTGAAGGCTCAATCACTTGCCAAGGTGAAGAATATCCCAGACTTTCAGGGTGGACCATCCTGGTGCCTTCGCTTTATGCGCCGCAAACAGCTGTCTATACGCTGTAGGACTACAGTATCGCAGAAGCTGCCGGCAGATTTACAGGAGAAGTTGACAAATTTCCGACAGTACGTCAGTGACCAAGTACAGGAGATGCAGATACCGGGAGACTACATCGTGAATATGGACGAAGTTCCCCTGGCGTTCGATATGCCCATGGACAGAACCGTCGATTCCCGAGGAGTACAAACAGTTGCCATCCGAACCACCGGCCATGAGAAAGCAAATTTCACCTGCGTCCTCGCTGATACAGCATCAGGAGAAAAGTTACCGCCCATGGTAATTTTTAAAAGGAAAACCATGCCGAAAGAGAAGTTTCCTACTGGCATAGTGGTTCGAGTAAACCCCAAAGGATGGATGGACGAGAAACAAACGAAGTATTGGATCGACACTTGTTTCAGCCGAAGGCCCGATGGATTTTTCCATACCAGGAAATCCATCCTTGTAATGGATTCCATGAGAGCCCACATCACAACGGACGTAAAGAACCACCTCAGAAAGGTAAACGCTGCCACGGCCATTATTCGGGGGGGAATGACCAAGTTATTACAGCCTTTGGATATTAGTGTTAACAGGACATTTAAGACTGGGATCCGCCAGATGTGGGGAAAACTGGATGAGTGTTGGAGAGCATAGTTTTACTAAGACCGGAAGAATGAGGAGGGCATCGCTCGTCGACGTATGCACTTGGGTATTACAGTCATGGAGAAATGTGCCAAAATCTTGCATTAATAACGGATTTCGGAAAGCGGAGATATTTTGGACAACAACGCCTGTGTTAGATATTGAGGAAGACAGTGATGATGACATGTCTATCGATTCAGATATTCCGCCAGAAATTGCAGCCCTACCCCCACTCCGATACAGAGGATGAAGAATTCGATGGATTCACTGAGGCGGATCTACGTGATTTCGATTGAACCAATATTTATGTGATACACTGGATTTGTGATCGCAAGGCATAATATAAAATGTGAATTTAGTGTTTTGTGGATGTAAGCTTCTCCGGAACTACAATGTATAATATATGATGTGTACAGTAAAAATTAATTTGTCAGATCATATGTCCTATCCAAAATGTGAACTTAGTGCTTAAATGTGGAATGTAATCAAGATGTTTATATTTACGATGTGTGTAATGAAAACTGTAACTTGTGATCATACATGTATGACCTATTGTAAGATACGGATTTAGTGCTTGGTGGATTTAATCATGACTATAAAATAAGATGTGTACATTGGAAACTGTTGGGTCGTAGACACTATTTAATATTTGTGAGCTTAGCTAGTGCTTTTAATGTGGTATGTGATCAATAATTTTATTAGACGATGTGTGTAGTGAGAACTGTTTTTGTGATTTGTAATCGTAAGGACTTAGTGCTTTGTGAAACACATACTGTGCTGTCTCATTTCATAAACATTCGTTAAATATCTACCAGTTATTCACATTTCATAGTGTAACGTAATTCCGCCTTGCTTGTTTGTGCTCATTATTTGATTGGTGTGACAAATAAATATACATCGCTCAAATGTATTTGTGTTGTTTTATTGTTTTTCGTTGCATGTTTACTGATATAAGATATGTTGGTCTATTGCAAATTGCGTTTTTAAAGCAGCCAGAAAAACTTGATCCCTAATGTGCCCCATTCGAGGTCACAAACATCAGATTCACCAAGTTGCTAAAAATAGCGGGAACACTGTCAGTACGAGCAGACCGATTGTGTTGAAAACTACTGAAAACTTCAGCATTTATCTCTTACATTCTTCACTTGTAAACGATTTAATACAATTTCTAAATACATGTATTTCAAAAAGTAAAGAAATATTGCGAGATGTATGTCTAAATCATGTCAAATCGTCCCCAGATATTCACCGTCTATGCCAATAGTAGATCGACAGGTTCAATCGCCGTAGGCTAAATTCATCAGAGAGAAGTAATACCTACCGGTAGTTAGTACATTGAATGTAATCTTGACACATAATTGGATTAAAATGATTTCTTTGTGGTCTATATACATGTATAACACAATGGACAGGCTGAATGGAACATTCAATCGAGATAGATTCTACCAGTACACGACGGCGCCGGACAAGTTTTAATGCAATGTTACCAGGCAGATACGATGTCCTTGTACGTGTTGGTCTATCGAATTTTATGCAGATTTCGATCGCATTTTTATTCTAATGCCTTTATTTCAATAATTTAAAAAAAAAATAGAAAACTTAAAACAAATTTAAGAACACTTGCTGGTTTTGTTTATTGAAAGCACTCCTAATATCACATACGCAATTTCAACCTCTGATTAAAATCCCGCTATATTGAAGATTTCTAGGCGCCAAAAATCATGTCTACGTCATGTGTCAAGGTGCGGTTAATACACCGATGCGGTTTATACGTTGCTGAATTCTTGAAAATCGGTAAAATACAGCACTGCGGTTAATATACAGGTGCAATTAATAGTCCAAAAAATACGATATGTGTTATAATATTAAGGCTGAAAAAGTCGTTCGCGTAAAATTACTACAACTGAAAATGTCGTTCGCACAAAATCTCCCTCTCAGCTATCACAGCTGAGGGGATCTCCCTCTTTGAAGGTTTCAGAGGTTGGCAGGTATGACTTTTGATAATCCCCTATTCTCATTTAAAGTATCAGATTTGGAATTCAGATATTACATATGTTTCAAATAAAACAGGCCAGGCAATATTTCAGGTACATTTTTCCTATCACACTTTACCCAAGCCATAGATAAATACCTATAATCCCGTGTTTCACTTATCCAACTTTGGAAATTTACCGGTACTGTATATAATTATCAAAAGTTGGATAAATGAGAATGAACCCTTAAAACTGACGTACATGTAACATGCAATTAAATGAGAAACCAATAATAACCTTAATATAATGTATCAGAAAGTTTCATTCACCTAGTAATGAAAAATAACAATAGCAAGAATGAAACAAATACATAAAGATACATGACTGAATGGATTTCTTTTTTCTGAATTCATAACACATCATTCAACATAATTTCACTGATATACATTCATCCTTAGAAGTGATATTTCCAATGACAGTTCCAATTTTGTTTGCTGGTAGCTGATGCAAAAAACTTTTGTTAAGTGTCAATTAAAGTTTACCATTCTTAAACTGGACGCCAATAATCGGGATGCTTCCCCTTCTGGATGAAATATTCAGGGAACAAAATTTTCAAATTACATTGGCCATAATGATTGGCATGTTTCGGTAATCCAGAAGCTTAATTTATGCAGATGATTTGCCTGGGAGCAATTAATATAATTTATTCATTATTAACGGATTAATGAGGCTCCACTGAATATTGTCTAAATCAACTGCAACACAGAGAGAGCTAAATCAGTTACCTCAATGTTGACATCCATATCGCCATGACAACAGATTTACAACTTTCTCTCTCTTGAGCAGCAAAATATTTCCAGTTGCTGACAAAAGCTTTAATGCACGAGAGTAAATGCTGCATGACCTCATTACTGGAAGGAAAATGATACTGTATAAATCTTACATTCATGAGAGGGTACAATGTAATATGGCATATTTTCATCCCCAGGAAACATTGTTGGCTGACACAAACACATAACGTTAGTTTAACATGTGTGAGTGTTAATGGTAATGCTGGGACAAACTAGTCCTCTATTAAATAGAATCAGTTTTGATTAACAACCTCTCTGTTCAAATATTTTCAAATTGAATCAAGACATAATTGTTTACTTTACTATATACTTATCAATATTTCATTTTTGATACTGTTGATTTCACCGAGTGTGATCTGACATATCCACACTGTGGTTTTCTGAATCCATATCACCCCTCTATGAAACTGATGACGTAGTAAACAAACCACGCCTACTTTTCCCATGGCAGCAATACCGAAAGTGGCCATGATCAATGAACAGGTGCATAACTGACGTCATTCAACTAAGAGGTGTCGTCATATCTTATTGTTGGATGACTTCAGCTACGCACATCGACTTGTAGCAGCCACAGAATTGAATGCCTGCAATAATTCCATATTTGGGCTGTTAATATTTTTTCTTGGATGCTTAGTTTTTATTTTTTGTTTATGACGGATCCTAACTTGATCCTAAGAGATGGATCACATCTCACTGACAGGGACAGATCATTAGACCAAACGACAAACTTTGCGTCTCATTTGATCTGATGATCTGACCCTGTCAATGCCACACGATCCGGCCCTTAGGATCAAGTTAAGGCGCGTTCACACCTATCTGTTTTTTGCGTCCGCACCCGTCATCCGTCAAAATGGAATCAACATTATTCATTTGAAATGTACACACATGTTCGCACCCGCACCCTCTTCCGCACAAATCTATCTGAGACCGATTTTTGACAGAAGCGGGTGCCGGGGCGGACGGTAATCATGGTATCATGGGTACCTTGGAGGTTGATCGCGCCTTCAACTATGTTTAATTTAACATATTTTGACGTACAAGTGTGTAAAAGCATGACAGATGACGGACCACGGATGCGGGTGTGGAAGCGGACGAGAAAAAACGGATAGGTGTAAACGCCCCTTTAGTGTTGTAATACTGTAGATCCAGAAATTTTTCGCGAAACCTTATTTTGGCGAATCGGTAGCCACGCAATTATTTGCGACACTATATTTTCACGCGTGTGTATGTTAAATATAAATGTTATGGTGTATGGAGCATGTTAATCTAAAATAAGAATATTTAGCGAGAGCTTTATTTTCACGAGTAAGTGATCTCGCGTAATTATGCGAAAATAAAATTCTCGCGAATAAAAAAGGATTTACAGTAATACATATTTATTATTTTTCATTTCTGTATTTTGCATTTATGATTAAAGATAATATTTGTTATTTACACACTGATAACAATACCAACAATCTAAATGGATTTACCACTTTTGGCAAATTGGTAATGCTACACAAGTCTTAACACAGTTTCAAGTATTTGTATATAACATATGACAGTTTTTTCAAGTATTATTCTTCAGAAGTAAGCCTATCAACTTGATTTGAAGATAAACAGGATCTCTGAGCAGTTAAAAGAAACTATGACCAACCTTTTGAACTCTGTGATCTGGGAGGACAAAAAATTAAAGTAGGGTAGCAACTCCTCCTGTGGAAAATTCTGAGGGTATTTCTCCAAATATCGTGTTACCAGCTGTAACCATGGTATCATATGGACAGTGTGTCCGGCGGTCACCAGGAAGTCCCGTATAGCTGCCCACCCTGACTCCAGACGTCTCTTCTTAGCTCTCGGTCCACCCTGGCTGCTGTCTACTTGTTGTGTTACTTCAATGGCTTCTATGTTGCTGGAGAATAACTGTAAAGAACACAGGAGGAGATATCTAATCCTCACTTGATCTCCCCTATCTATCTGATATATATTGTGACACATTGATATACATTGATCTCCCATACCCCTATCTATCTGATATATATTGTGACACAAGTATCTGTGGGTTAGTTTGTTGTATTGTTGTGTAACATCCCACCCAAGAATCTTTCTTTTATATGGAGACGTCACTAATGCCAGTGATGTACAACAAATTTGGCCTGTTTGATGTTTACGGTCAGTGAGTAGTAAGGGTTCTTATATGTTATTGTATTGTTGTTTAACGTTCCTCTCAAGAATATTTCACTCATATGGAAACATCACTGTTTGCCGGTGAAGGGCGACAAATTTTGCCTATGCTAGGCACTTATGGCCATAGAGCAGGGAGAGTTCTTTAATATGCCAACACCACCTGTGAAACAGGACCTCTGTTTTTGCTGTCTCATCCAAAAGAGAGGGACAACCAACTGTAGAGTGGCAATGCGCAGATTCAAACCCCACATCCTTCGATTCGAAGTTGAACATGCTAAACACTCGGCCACGGAGGTCAAGGTTCTTATATGTAAATGGGCTGACATCTACTGTGACACAGGACCTTTGTTTTTACTGTCTCACCCCAAGGACAAAGAAAGCCAGCCACAGCATGGCACTAATTTGAACCCGTGATCTCATACAACTCGAAATTTCCATCAGTCCAAAGCACTTTTAGTTTCTGAGATTCAACAATATATGAAAAATATTACCTGATTACAAAGATCTGCAGCTAAGTCCACATACTCAGGCGATAGAACTGACTCCCTGGACCTGAAATATATGTGTAACACAACTGTGAATTACCTGAAATATATGTGTAACACAACTGTGAATTACCTGAAATATACGTGTAACACAACTGTGAATTACCTGAAATATATGTGTAACACAACTGTGAATTACCTGAAATATATGTGCAACACAACTGTGAATTACCTGAAATATACGTGTAACACAACTGTGAATTACCTGAAATATACAGTGTTTCAGCTAGACTTACTTGAAAGGGGGCCACTTGGCGCATCAATTCAAAAAATGTGGGCCAATTCTAAAATCACATGCGTGTTGCTTGGGTTTCCTCATTCGGCCTATTTAGATCAGCAGCGTAGTCATCGCCGTCGGCTGCTAAAATGGCAGTTTGAGTTTGGCTTTCTGAAACTTCACCGGCTGCCATTTGTATCATCCTATACAATATGTTGCTATCTAGGTTTTCAAAAATCTGTAATATTGATCCTTTGTTTCATTTTGAATACGTAGACTCCCAAATGCTTCACTTCTCTAAGACACAAAGCCGTAAATTGTCTGCTCTCCAAGACTGCTTGCTTTGTCACATGTTTTTTCCATGCTTGATTACCAGTAATGCTAAATGATATAACTCTTATGAGTTCCGAATGTATAGACTAGAAGTGTATGAAAACTCCCGAGGTGTTGAAAACAGTGTTGGTCTGGATCTTCAAACCGCTTTGTATTGAGGGTAAAAACGAATGACTGTTTCATGCAAGTAATTAACATTGAGCTATACCCAAACTACATGTTGGCAACTTAAGCGAAATTTTAAGCATATAAACATTGTCTTCGGCGCAGAATAAAGCATTTAAACGTTAGATGCAGGCCAGCATAGTTTATTTAGCGCCAATTTAGGCGCGCAGATTTCTAATTTTTGCGGGATTGGGAGCTAATTTTGCGGAAATCCCGCAAAGGCGCAGTCTAGCTGAAACACTGAATATATGTGCAGCACAACTGTGAATTACCTGAAATATACATGTAACACAACTGTGAATTACCTGAAATATATGTGTAACACAATTGTGAATTACCAGTCACACAAAAACCTAGGACAGTTATTGGAAAGGGTGACAATCGCTATCATTTGATTAAAATTAAAAAAAAACACGTCAAAAATTCGGTTTGGTTGGTTTTGTTGTTGTTTAATATCCTGGTTTCAAAAAACAAAAACACTTCACATATCCTTCTAGATCACTCAGTTTGCAGGTGAAGGGCAACAAATTTTACCTATAATTAGCACTTATGGCTATAGATTAGGGAGTGTTCATTAACATGCTGACACCTACTGTGACATGGGACTTCGACTTTTACTGTCAGGGAAAGGAACAGCCACCGACAGCTTGGTGCTGATTCAAAACCACAACCTCATGATCAGTAGGTGCCCTAACCACTAGGCTATGGTAGCCACTTTGTTTTGTCTTTGTATCCACCCCTGAACTCTTTTCTCTCAGTACTTACCCACCACAGAACCTGGTTCTATCAGAACCTTTCCATTGTAGACCTAACTTTTCAGTACTTACCCACCACAGAACCAGGTTCTATCAGAACCTTTCCTCTACAGCACCTAACTTTCTCAGTACTTACCCACCACAGAACCTGGTTCTATCAGAACCTTTCCATTGTAGAACCTAACTTTTCAGTACTTACCCACCACAGAACCAGGTTCTATCAGAACCTTTCCTCTACAGAACCTAACTTTTCAGAACTTACCCACCACAGAACCTGGTTCTATCAGAACCTTTCCTCTACAGAACCTAACTTTTCAGAACTTACCCACCACAGAACCTGTTCCTGCCCTTCAGCTGTTGGAGATCTGTGTACAAGACTTCATAGAGCTTTCTTACATGACTCTGAAATCATAACAACTCTTATAAACTTAATGTAAGCAATAAACATGAGCATTCAGTCACAAAAGATTCAAATGATCGAATTTAATGCATAAATTAAAATAATAGTCCTGAAAAATAGGCTCAAATAATACAGATGCAACCTTGGCCCTATAAATACCCTTCGTACTCGAGTACAGCTGTGGCTCAGTATTTAACATGTTCAACTTCTGGTTGTGAGGTTCTTTGTTCAAATCTACATCAGGCTGCAAATGGCTTTTCTTGTCTTTGGGATGAGACAGTCTACACCAAGGTCCCCTTTCACAGTAGGTACTGACACATTAAATGTAACTGCTCAGAGAACAACCCTTTATACTCATATGATATAAATGACCCACTAATTATAAATACATCTAAGAATCCATTCTCAACGGCTGATGAGGGATATGGCTCAGAAAAAGAAAGTGACAGTTGACTTGCTACTTTGTGGGTTGAATACATCAAATGTACTAAATTCTCCAGCCAGGGGCTGTATATGGCAAAGTTTATCCAATAATTCTCCTTTGTGGCAGAACAGGTCAAGTAAGTTGCTAAGGGGAGGTAAATCTTACCATCCAGACGTCCCAGTCCACAGCAAATGCCCCTTCCTCTTGTCGCCTCACCCCACAGGGATGGTGGGAGGTCATCTGCATCCGTAGGAATTTTATTATCTCATCCTGTATAAAACAAAATTACACATAATATTACACTTATATAGCCAGGAGTAAGACTTTTAGTTCCCATGTGGAATAGGGAAATCTCAATCAAAGCGGCGAGTATTCCACTCATGGACAAGATTTGCTGATTTACAAAACATTGTCATGTGACTCATGCAAGTCAGATTGATCTCAGAAAGCTCTCAGTTTGGAAAATCCTATCTCAAATAATGGAAGGATACACTTACAGGCTCAAGGGTTTGAGTCTGACACATGAATTACAAGTTTCTTATCCATTTTTACTAGTCAGTAAGACTGAAGTCTCCAAATAATGATTTGCTTAAAACTAAAACACAAAATTAAAGATAATATTTCTATCCCTCTGAAATTTTGCTTCGACTTTAAACATTTACCAAAATGTTGATAAACAGATATTGGAACAGATGAACATCCCAAATTCATCGAACAGAATTGCTGTTCAATCCAGCCAACAAAACCATAAATTTTATGTGAGATTTTCAGCTCCTGGAAAATACCTTTCTGTGACATTAGTCAAGGTCAAGACTACAAGGTCAGTGATCTTATTCTAAATTGAATGATTTCAAGTATTGTGCTTTCTACTCCAAATCTGAAATCTGTTCGATAAATTATACAACAATGAAATACATGATAAATCATTACAAAGCAGAAAGCAACAACACCCTCACTGCCTCCCTAATTGAACAAGACTGACCTTGAGAGAGTTTGAAGGTCGGTTGTTCCACAGATATAGAATGTTGACAAGTATAGCCTCCCCTAGGAAGCAGATCTGTACACGGGAGTTTTCTGCTATGTTGGCAATGAAGATATTCATGGCAAACATAAGGTGCTCAAGTACTGGAGTTGTCTTCTCCTGCCTAGAAATATAAAATTCAAATACGCATCAGATAACATATATATACTGTAACAAATTAACACAATGATGGTACACATTAGGTGCTTCAATACCCCAGATGTCTTCTTTTGCCTAGAGGGGCCTCTTTGGCCAAATGGTTAGAGCAAATTGTGCTTTAAATTATCTAGTCTCTCAACTTTGCTCAGCAAAAGTTCATTCCCTACTGGAACCTTAGTTTATAATGTGAGAAAGTTTGCCAGATAACTTGCAAAAGGCCAGTGTTCTCTTCCAGGTACATTTGTAACCGGGTCCACTCCCCCCACCAATAACAGCTTGTCATCTCTGTATGGCTGAAAGATCGTAAAGTGTGGTGTACAGCAATACAGAAACAAATAAAATAATCTTAAGCAAAATACTGAAGATCAAGTACTGATCCAGAAAATCGCAGAACTATATTTTGGCGAATCAGTAGACATGAAATAATTCGCTATACTATATTTGTTGATGCATGTTAATATCAGATAAGTATAATTAGCGATTACTTTATTTTCGCGAGTGAATGCTCTCGTGTAATTATGCCAAAATAAAATTCTCGGGAATAAAACTTGATTTACAGTAATTACGGTTTAGAGGTTGTTCACTGTGATTAGCAGAATCTGGCAGAACATTCAATGCAAAAAGACGTCTGAATTATTGGCAAAAAGAATAATATACCCCCTCCCCTCACCTTTTGATGTTGAGGATTTAGTAACACTATAGTGATAAAAGGAATACAGACCTCACATTCTTAAAAACATCTGTGAAGAATCCCAGAAGCCGCTTTGGTCGTAGGTCACACTGACCTCCCGCTCCACTTATCAGAGATCTGATCACACGAGATAACAGGATCTTATCCAGTGAACACTCTGGATCGGAGTACTTCTTACAGTACAGGGTGATGAATTCTGGCAAGAGAAGAAGACGCACAAAAGGTATAATACAGAAATATGTTCACCGAAGATTTCTTTGGTTTTTTTTAAGGTATTTTACACTTCATCATTGGTTGGTTTGATTGTTTTGTTGTTTAATGTCCCACTCAAGAATCTAGCACTTATATGGAGAAGTCATTGATGTCGGTGAAGGGCAACAAATTTGGCTTGTGCTCAGCACGTATGACCATGAGAGGGTTGGAAAACATGCAGACACTTTTTGTGACCACTGGATCTTGGTTTTTGCTGTATCATTCGAAGGATAGGTACAGCCAACTGTAGTGCAGATTTGAACCCACAATCCAAAGGTAATTATGCTGACCACAGAGCCACGGGGCTCCATTATTGTCAATAATTCATTCATGTCATGACAATTCTAAGCTGATGCAGGCTTCATATATATTAACCTTTTCAACCCCAAATATCAGAGTGGTATGCCCTTTTGTTTTGTCTTAGATCAGTCTATTTTGGTCTGTGGTGTTCAAAGGGCTAACTAGAGACTTTATGTTTTGAGAGATCTTCAATATGAAAATAAAATTTTTGACACAGAAACTTTGGTTTTTACTGCCTTATCTAAAGGGTAGGAAACCTGTCAGGCTTGAGCTAGGGCTCTGACCTTTGACCTTTTAGTATGAGGCAGACACTTTACCATGGAGCTAAACCAGCTGGCTACTTGTCAGAGATCTTAAAACAAACTCATACGGAAAAGGTGGGGAAAATTCAGAAATGTGAAAAATTTATGCACGACTCAGATGATCAAAGTAAGTCACCTTGCCATGTACTGCTGGAAATCTCCGTCCAATATTTACGGCACGTCAGGATGGTCTTCAGAAGAATGTTGGTGTAGTCTTGTCCATATGCTGCACACATGTAATCATCTTGTAACACTTTAGATATGTGAATCAGGACCATGGAGCTCTTCAGCCTTGGACCACCTGAAAAAGATATGACCTTTATATACATATGATATCAACGATTTATTCATGACAGATCGAAGTCAACAGAATTTTTTTTTTATGTACTTTTCACCATCATTGATCTTAACTCTGACAGTAGGTAATAAATTGGTCTAAGATACTTCAAACTACATCTATACAGAGAACTTTATTAGTGATTAAATTGTAAAACCCATGCATAAATCTGTCAGCTTTAATTCTCATTTAACCTTAACATACCATTGGCAGCTTTAACACACATTTAACAGTACAGTAGAGCCGGTCTATAACAAATCGGATTAAAGCTAATTCAGTGCTATAATGAAGAGGAATAAAATCTCCCAAAAGAATTGCCATTTATCTATTTATGTAGTAAATTCTGATGCTTAAAACGAAGGATCCCTTTAACGAAGTCAGAAGTCAATCTCCTTTGACTCCGTTATCCAACAACACCACTTTATACATATACATATGTATGTCAGCTTTAAACCAAATTCAAACTATACATATATAGTGAACTTCAAAAATAGAAAAGTTGGAAACTCCAAATTTCCAGTAGTAAAGAATAAAATCTCTGAATCCCATGTGTTTACCTTCAAAGTGTGTAAAATCTGAAACAACGAAATGCTGATATAACGTAGTCATTTTACCATTCCTGATGCATTCATTATAAGTGAAGTTGACTGTACATATATCTTTGACAGCTTTAACCCACTTTTAAAATATACATTACGTTTGTCAGCTTGTCTGATGATGAACTTGACTAGGCCACTGATTTCTTGCTTTTTCTTCTCTTTGTTGGTTCTGGCTGTTGCTGACTGTGCCTCTTTACCCTTCTGGAGGGCTTCAGTTTCTATATCTATATATGGAAACACCCCCTGAAATAGATTCAGCTTTGTAATACATGTGTGTGATGTAATAACCAAATACCAACTCTGTGTAATAACTCCATAAAGCTCTAAAGAGAGGTAAAGGGAACAGAACTTGTCTTGAACAAACTTGTATTCAAGCCAGATGTTATAAACCAGCTCAAGCGACTGCTTGAAGGCTTGATATACAGTTTAAGTGACCCACTGAATTAAGGATCTGCCCGTCTTACGTGACCTAAATATACATTTTACAAGAATGTTTTTTTCCTATATAAATCACCTGAATTAAGAGACCACCTGTCATATGTGACCCTTTTTGCTCCTTCCCTTGGACAGTCTCTTAAAACAGTTAGACAGAAATAACAGATTAGACAGTATATTTAATATAGTCATGAACATCCCCACAAGTACTGGCAGTAAGTATGGCATGAACAAATGTTGTTTTTGTTCATTCTGACAGGTTAGTTACTAATTTGTGTGTCTGATGTTGTATTTGTATTGTTGTTCGTCCTACTCAAGAGTCTTAACTTATATGAAGATGTCACCATATGTTCATGAAGGGTGATAAATTTGGCCCATGCTTGACACTTATAGCCAAAGAGGAGGAAAGGTTCTTTTTGTGCTGACATGCATCGTAACACAGGACCTAGTATTTTACTGTCTCATCTGAAGGAATGGGGAGGCCAACCACAACATGGCATGGATTTAAAACTATAACCTCATGATCAGAAGGTGAAATCTTTTTTTTTACTAAGTATACAATCATACCTTGAGTACATGGTACCAGCTAAGGTGTTCCCTACTGGACGCTTTACTGTCCGAGTGTTTGTCCAGCGACTGGATCACTGACCCCTTACTCAACAGTGCCTTAAGCTTCTCCGCACTTTTCTACAAGAACAATAAAGATGGAATGTATTTTGTTTTTAGAATAACACATAATCTTAAGTCAGCATATTTCAAATACGACACATCAATTTGTACTTTTCCATTTCCCTTGGATGAAGAAAAGACAAATGGTTAACTAAAATGAATCTATTCACTCAGTAATAAAATTTGAAAAGTAATAACTTTATCCCATTGTCATTATTCATACTAAAATTTGGAGCAATTGCCTTTTGCCTGATTTTAATTTAATTTCTTTTTTGTATGCTTATATTAAAGCCCCTGTTTCTTACTGGTAGGTTGTTTGTATTGATGTTTGCTGTTCCACTCAGCAACATACCCGCAGCACCTGTATATGGAGTATACATCTCTCAGTTGATACCATATTCTAGAGCATGTGTTTCCTATCAGGATTTCTTGGATAGAGGTTTGCTGCTGACAAAGAAGTTGCTTAACCAAGGGTTCTTAATACTATAGTTAAATTGAAGTCATCACTTTGAAAGTTTTACAGCCACCATCACGACTTGGTGGATTGATATGATAAATCTGTAAAACAGATGATGAGGGATATGTTCCCCTTGTTGCATACCTAATCCCATCCCACTTTTTTCTTGTTTATTACTATCACCCATTGTGACTTATGCTCGCATTTGATATGTGACACATCATGCCATCATGACCTGGTTAATTAATATGGTAAATCTGTAAATAACAGATGAGAAATATATCCCCCTTGTCTAATCCCTAACCCATCTGCCCCCCTTTTCTCGTTTATGACCATCACTGATTGCGACATTCTTGTATTCGAAAACTTGTGACACGGCAGGTGCCGCGCATGTGGAGCAGGAGTTGCTTACCCTTCCGGAGCACCTGAACTCACCCCTGGTTTTTTGTGGGGGTTCGTGTTACTTTATTTTTTGGTTTTACACGTCGTGTTATGTTGATAGCGGTTTGTGTTGTCTCTTTTTTGTTTGGCCATGATTTTGTCTGCCCTTGGATTTTTCGAATTATTGATTACTCCCTTGGTATCTTCTACAGTCAACTTTTTCACTTACATGAAGAGGTCATTGTGTGCCTGTGAAGGTTGGTCAATTTTGCATATGCTTGACAAATGGCCTTTGAGCAGTGAGGGTTCTTGAACATTTCCAACACCTACTGTGACACAGGATGTCAGTTTTTACTGTCCATCTGAAGGACAGGGACAGTCAACTGTACTTTGGCTTAGATTCAAAGCCAGGACCTTGCTTATCAGAAGGCAAACATGATAACCATTAGGCCACAGAGGCCCTGGTTCTTAATCATTGGTAATTTCCCTACATTTAAAAGAAACTCTGGTTAACACTTACCTTTCTATCAGCAGCTTTACTGCTACTTAACTCTCGCAGGCAGTAAGCCAGCTCCGACATGTCCATCTTGAGCAGTACCAGTGGGTCTCCTTATGCACTGAAGTAGTAAAACAAGCCATTCAAGGAAAATTGAATCATTGAGTTCTAAATTTGATAACAATAAACAATTAAATGCATGTAATTCCTTACAACAAGTTTCGGAGGGTGTCACTTTCTTTAATAAACCAACACCTACTGTGACAGGCTGGGACCTACCGGTAAGTTGTTGTTGCGTTTTTGTTCAACGTCCCACTCAAGAATAATTCACTTATATGAAGACGTCACTGTGTGCCGGTGAAGGGCGACAAACTTTGCCTGTGCTCGGCACTGCTGGCCGTAGAGTAGGGAGGGTTCTTTAACATGGCAACACCTACTGTGACATAGGACCTCGGTTTTTACTGTTTCATTAGAAAGACAGGGACGGCCAACCACGGAGTGGTGCTGCGGGAATCAAACCCCAGATTCCTTGGCTCGAAGTCAAACACGCTAACCACTCTACCACGGAGGCCCCCCTAACAGTAAGTTTTTACTGTCTCAGATGAAACACAGGAACTGTCAACCGCACCATGACTTGGGCTTGAACTCTGGACCACACAATCTGAAGTCTAACATGTTAAACGCTAAGCCACAGTGGCCTTATTAACCAACATACAAATACATGTTAGAATGAAGCACTGTCTCAGTACCAGAATTGCAAACCTAGAGTACTCTATGGATCATTGGAGGAGAGTTTTCAATTCAATGGAGGAGATTTGATCTAAATATCTTTGAGAACTAACAGTGTAGTAAATTAAGACAGTTTTAAGCCCTTGAGCCTAACGTCCGGACTTTTGGCTCAATGGTTGGGACGCTGCGGGTCCAAGGTTCAATTCCTGGTCCAGGTCACAACAATGGCGTTGCCTGAAAATTGTTCTTTTTTTCGCTCTATCTGATGATGACGTCCTTGCCCTAAACGCACAGATCACTTGGGCATCCGGGATACCGAGTGATAGGTACCGTAAGTCACATTAGGAATTCTAAGAGGTCGGCGGAGATCGACCGGAAATAAGGACCTCAAAATTAAGATGGGGAGGAATGAAGTTGTTTAACGTCCAACTCAAGAATATTTCACTCATATGGAAATGTCACAGTGTGCCGGTGAAGCACGGAAGAACGGCAAGAACACGGGACCTCGGTTTTTACTGTCTCATCTGAAAGACAGAGACGGGCAACCTTGGAATGGCACTGTGGGAATCGAACCTGGACCCCTTGGCTCGAATTCAAACACGCTAACCACTTGGCCACTGAGGCCCCACGAATGTAGTAAATCTAGAAACTGTTAGGCCCTAGTTACAGTGCAACCAAGAAGGTATTTTACTATTTTGACTTTTCCTACCCCTTCTTCGTTGCAGCCTTTTCCCTATTACAAGACGTCTGAAACTGACCCGAAATTTGGAATCCAACGGGTCACATCTGGGAGCAGTTTTCTTCAATTCAAAACATTCTATGATCAAAAACTTAACATGTACTTACTGTGGAGACATTATTTAATCCATACGTGCATAAAATCGGAAAAATTAACACTTATAATTACGTTTTTCTGAGCATTTAAATTCGACCACAAATTGTGTTTCCAA
>JACSZP010023485.1:0-16453 GCA_016161895.1 Pinna nobilis
AGCACATCATGTGAGCTGTGAATTTGGGCCTATATTTCCCCCGACATTTTTCGCGGATGAAGTGTAGGCCTACCATGTGTACAATGGGTTTGGACCTAGTTTCCCCCCGACATTTATCGCGGATGAAGGCAGATCATGTGTACAGTGGTTTTGGGCCTATATTTCCCCCGACATTTATCGCGGATGAAGGCCTACCATGTGTACAGTGGGTTTGGACCTATATTTCCCCCGACATTTATCGCGGATGAAGGCACATCATGTATACAGTGGGTTTTGGCCTATAATTCCCCCGACATTAATCGCGGATGAAGGCCTACCATGTGTACAGTGGGTTTGGGTCTATATTTCCCCGACATTTATCGCAGTGTAAGCACATCATGTGAGCTGTGAATTTGGGCCTATATTTCCCCCGACATTTATCGCGGATGAAGTGTAGGCCTACCATGTGTACAATGGGTTTGGACCTAGTTTTCCCCCGACATTTATCGCGGATGAAGGCAGATCATGTGTACAGTGGTTTTGGCCTATATTTCCCCCGACATTTATCGCGGATGAAGGCCTACCATGTGTACAATGGGTTTGGACCTATATCTCCCCCGACATTTATCGCGGATGAAGGCAGATCATGTGTACAATGGGTTTGGGTCTATATTTTCCCCCGAAATTTATTGCGGATGAAGGCACATCATGTGTACAGTGGGTTTGGGCCTATATTTCCCCCCACATTTTCGCGGATGAAGGGACATCATGTGTACAGTGGGTTTGGACCTATATTTCCCCCGACATTTTCGCGGATGAAGACAGATCATGTACAATGGGTTTGGGTCTATATTTTCCCCCGACATTTATCGCGGATGAAGGCCTTCCATTGTACAATGGGTTTGGACCTATATTTCCCCCGACATTTATCACGGATGAAGGCAGATCATGTGTACAATGGGTTTGGGTCTATATTTTCCCCCCGACATTTATCGCGGATGAAGGCACATCATGTGTACAGTGGGTATGGGCCTATATTTCCCCCGACATTTATTGCGGATGAAGGGACATCATGTGCACAGTGGGTTTGGACCTATATTTCCCCCGACATTTTCGCGGATGAAGGCAGATCATGTGTACAATGGGTTTGGGTCTATATTTCCCCCGACATTTATCGCGGATGAAGGCCTACCATGTGTACAATGGGTTTGGACCTATATTTCCCCCGACATTTATCGCGGATGAAGGCAGATCATGTGTACAATGGGTTTGGGTCTATATTTTCCCCCGACATTTATCGCGGATGAAGGCACATCATGTGTACAGTAGGTTTGGGCCTATATTTCCCCCGACATTTATCGCGGATGAAGGCACATCATGTGTACAGTGGGTTTGGGCCTCTATTTCCCCCGACATTTATCGCGGATGAAGGCCTACCATGTGTACAGTATGTTTGGGCCTATATTTCCCCGACATTTATCGCGGATGAAGGCACATCATGTGTACAGTGGGTTTGAGCCTATATTTCCCCCAACATTTATCGGGGATGAAGACACATCATGTGTTCAGTGGGTTTGGCCTATATTTCCCCCGACATTTATCGCGGATGAAGGCACATCATGTGTACAGAGGGTTTGGGCCCATATTCCCTTCGACATTTATTGCAGTGTAGGCCTACCATGTGTACAGTGGGTTTGGGCCTATATTTCCCCCGACATTTATCGCGGAAGAAGGCACATCAATGTGTACAGTGGGTTTGAGTCTATATTTTCCCCGACATTTATCGCAGTGTAGGCACATCATGTGAACTGTGGATTTGGGTCTATATTTCCCCCAACATTTATTGCGGATGAAGGCACATCATGTGTACAGTGGGATTGGGCCCAGATTAATCCCGACATTAATCGCAGTGTCGGCCTACCATGTGAAATGTGGATTTGGGCCTATATTTCCCCCAACATTTATCGCGGATGTAGGCACATCAATGTTTACAGTGGGTTTGGGCCTATATTTCCCCCGACATTTATCGCGGATATAGGCACATCATGTGTACAGTAGGTTTGAGTCTATATTTCCCCTACACTTGTCGCGGATGTAGGCCTATATTTCCCGGATATTTATCGCGGACGTAGACAGATCATAATCNNTCGATAAACCATCAAGATTGGAATCTTTTGTTCAAAATTCAGCTGCGACCTCCTACAACAATGTTTGTCATCGACGCTTTGATTGTGTTAAGTGGTTTCTAATTGATTTGGAATTAGTTTTAGGTTCTCGTCAAACAATTCGTCATATCATTGGAAGACTTTCCAGTTGGAAATATTTAAAATAAAAATGAAAGAAAAATCGAAATAAAAAAAAAAGAAAAGAAAGAATTCTAGACAGCAGAATACACAATGTAAAAAACCTCTGTCAATATATGATGCGAACATATCTGCTCTTATATCTTATATTAGACTAAAGGTCAAGGAAGACTACTCTTCCGATCACGTGAAATCGTGGTCTTTAGGACAGTAAATAAGGCAAAATAGAACTTTTATATAAGATAATTCGTATTAATGAAATCACGACTATGTAATATACCAACGTCGTTTGAAATGAAAATCAATGTTAGTTGTCTGATGATGCCTGATATGTACCAACACAGTTTGGTCTAGTTTCCTCTTAGGCCTTGCTTGTTATGTCTGTTGAATCTTTAGACCATGCTTGATAGTCTTTTACAGGGTGTCTCACCTTTCAGCTTAAGAGCCGGGGTAGAGATTATCCGGGAAAATATTCCCAGCCTTCCAATGACCAAAATCTAATAAAGGAGAGAAATACGTTATGAAATCTGTCTTTCCTTATCACTCCACTATTGTAGGTTTTTGGTTTTACTAATAAAACAGGGTAACATTAACATTTTGGTGGCATCTGAACAACATATAGGTATATTTCAGCAATGATCTACTATTTTTACTAGCTGCACTATATGAATGACTATTTATGCTGGTTGTGTAAACCGCTTTTGTGGTGCTTAAAATAGCTCTTAACTCTGTGATTATCAATCTAAATCCATAACTTATTCGGTTTCACGTTAACTTACACTTTGACTGAAACGTGTGACATTACAACGTGTGCTTTATGGATCTAATTTGATGTAAATAAATGAAATTCACAATGTAATGTTCTTACAAAAGTTCAAAAATAGAACCGGTTGGACAACTTTGAAACCTTGATAATAGTCCTACAAATGCGTTTATCAGCAGTTTTTCTGCCAATCAGATAGAGAGTTGGCTTGAATACAATGAGTTCCTTTTCTGCGCAGAACTTTGACATGTATACGGGCATGCTTATCAGCAAACAGTAAATACAAATGTGAATAAACAACATTTTGATACCATTACCATACAAATTACGTGACAAAATCTAAGATCCACCTGTTGTAATCATCTGACACATATTTACCAGATTACCAATTTACCCACGAAGTTCTGGAATACCGTCACTCGCTCTAGATAACAGTGTATCTTAGAGTGTTCCCTCTGGCAATATGGACCTTTTTATCCACCTCTGTGCAGCAGAGTTACAAGTCGAATCACAAGCACTCTACCTACACATGCGGAGATAAGACAAAACATGCATACTGTTTTGACAGTTCATACTTTTTTATCAACCATGCACTTGGCAAAGCATTATGTGCATTATCTTTCTATTTAAATTTCGAATCTGAACTTAACATTCGTAAATAACCGGGGTTATCAATTAAAGGCATTTGATGTGATTTAGCAAGCATGTTTTACGAATCTTAACGCACGATCTTTTAGATGTACTTCTCTTTTAGTTATATCTGACAGGGTAATGAAGATACCAGCTTACCTATGTAATGTGTTTGCCTTAAGCAACTCTGATGTTCTATTCACATATCAGCCATTAATATATATATCATTATATTTTCAGTTTCACGTTAACTTACACTTTGACTGAAACATGTGACATTACAACGTGTGCTTTATGGATCTAACTTGATGTAAATAAATGAAATACACAATGTTATGTTCTTACAAAAGTTCAAAAATAGAACCAGTTGGACAATTTTGAAAATATAATTCTCTCTCTCTCTCTCTCTCTCTGTGTGTGTGTGTGTGTGTGTGGTAAAGAATATACATGGTAAACCACGTCTACGCGTTTTAGAAGATTCATACTCAAAGTTTTTAATTACAAAAGATTGAAATCATGAAATAAAAGATTGTTTGGCGTTATTCGTTTCGCATGTACTCTTTACATGCCGATGTAAAGACCTCGATTTTGACAGCCTCATCCAGAACTTCACAGACAATCAAGTATAGTACATACCCCAAAACTGGCTAATCTCTACAGTTTGTATCTGATAGACTGTTGTGTACAAAAGGAATGATGGGAACCAATCACATAACTGAACGTGCACTTCACTACTTAGAAGAAAGTAACAATCAGAGCGGTTAAAAAGATAATTTTAATATCAGACAAAAACATGCTCGATTTTTATGCAACTCATCCGTTGTGCATTCAGTTTCGGCAATTGAAGTGGAAATAAAATCTTCCTTTTCGTTGCCCAGCCTGTTTTATATTAAACACACTTTATCCTGAACGGAACAGCTTTTATTTTCAAATATTTTCCTTTCCAAAATAAAAAAAGTTCTTAAGATAAAGACAACTGATAACTGGGAGTAGTACTGGGTCGCGTTCACAATGAAATCAGTTGAAGAATTTCGTAAAAGAATACTAATGAGCTCGTCTTTATTCGGAAATAAAAACATTATTTTTCCGCACAGACTACAATGTCTGACAAGAAGGCAATACATAACGCGAAACAAAGGAAAGTAGAAATAATGTACAAAGAAAATGATATGGTTAATGTTGTGCTTTGCTTTGACATTATGGAATGGTTACAGACATCTAAAACTCATTCTGGTTAGTAGCCTAAGATTTATCCAGTTGGGTCTAAACTGGTGCGAATCGCGTATATTTTGATAAACATGTATAAGTTAGGCTCTTTTCAGAAGGATTGTTTTCATGCTACCATTCTGTAACAGGCGGTGTCAGGAAGTAATTAGTAACTCGGCCTGTGTGTGGTTTTATTTCTTCCCCTCAATCAATCATCTATTCTAAGTGTTTCTTATTCCACTGTCCCTATGTCTAAAATATAACTCTGCTACTTGTTTTGTTTTATTTTCACACAATTTAAAATAGGTGTGTGTGCGCATTTCAGACGACAAATTATCAGTCAATGTGATCTAGAATTGCAAATAATGTGGCACAACCTATAGGGAGTGGATATATTTTGAATGTTACCAGAGACACTTGTTCTTATCTTAAGCAAAAGAGGCTGATAAAATGTAGTAAATTGGTTAAGCATCATCCGTTTAATTGCTTTTCCACACATAATGTCAAGAAATATATGCACTAGTGTAGCAAGTGCACATCTGGCATGGGCCTAAATAGACAGGTGTTATGACTGAAGTAAGAAACCGAGATCTTCAATTAACTACCATCATCTCCAACAACGTCAGTAACTGTATCCGCTAATGCAGGTATTGCAAATATCCTTTAATTTTGATATTTTCAGTATTCAATCATTATCACGAACAATTGAGGAGTAAAGCTTGTCCCCCGCACAGCATAGTCTTGAATGTAACTCGCTCTCTCCCCCCCCCCTCTCTCTCTCTCTCTCTCTCTCAATACAAATATGTTAGGCGGAGTCCTAAATAGATATAGAATTGTAGAATTTATAATTTCATAACTACTTACCTCACAAAACAGGTATATTGTAGTCCACTTGTCCATATACATTTTCATTCTTAGACCAACTCTCTCACTGGTTCCTTGGCGTCTTTGGTATTGTTTTAACATCCCATCCTGTTCTCTTTTATATACACATATACTTCAAGGTTACTGAGAGCAGGATAAGCTTTGTATACATTGATCTATATGGAGTAAATACCCACTTGTGAGATGCAAGTGCAGCATTTCCCCAATTACCAAACGCTGTATAACCACATAAATCTGTTACATCGACACCAGGGGAGGAAACATACTTAAAAGTTCTATATACTGCAGCAGAATTAAACTATAGGAGCATCATAGTTGAAGACTTCACCTGCTCCTCATTTTGTATCTGTGTATCTAAGTTCTAATAACCACTCGTTTAAGGAAAATATATATAGTATGCATAATTCGGCAATTCTTCAGTTCTCGAAGCATACATAGAAATTCACAGTAGCTTATATAGCTCATAAGTATGTAGTCGTACTTAGGTGACGTATGCATAAATGCCCTGAAGGTTGAGGGCATAACGTGTATTCGGCTTTACGTCATCAGGAAATATTGATACCCCGTAAGAATTATAATGATGCTATTCTTAATATAAATAAAATATATTTACATTATTCATAAAACTCTAGTTCAGTTTTAAGTCAAGGAAAAGCGTAGACTTATACGAATTACAAGATATTAGGTAGGAAATAGTTAACAGGCCGATTATGACTAATGACTATTCAGACATGTTACATTCATGAGAGGATGATATTTGACATTGCATATCCCCCCCCCCCCCGAGAGCGAGGGTTACAATGCTTTGTCGAGGGGTAAAAATATGAAATATCACCCTCTTATGAATGCCATATTTATTTTATTATACTAAGTGTTATATTTGTAATATTATTTTCCATTATGTCATTCTTAGTTACACTATTGTTCACTTGTCGTTCATATGGAACAGCATAGTTTTACATATACAAGAGTGTTGATGCTGGCATATTGCATCATTGCCATTAGTCCTATGACGTATGGTATGCGCACTTGCATTTTTAGATATCATCCTGGCTTTTTATCTTTGTGACAAAAAAACGAGCAGATTATATTAAAAATTGTCGCATGGCTCTCAACCAATCAAATTACGGGATTCTGACAGAAGGTATAATAAACTGTAATATTATAACAATGAAAATTAATAGATTCATTCTAATATTTATAATATAAAGAAATGAGTTAATAAGTGTTTTTTCACCACGTTCTATGCAGTATTTATTTTAAACTATTTACCAAAAAAATTACATTTGATTTTAAATGATGAAGATGAACTCGAAGTGAGGCTTATCATCAAGGATGATTCGGACAATAAGTAGAAACTGTGGCAATTATTTCCGGTCCAAATTTGATTTCAACTCGTACATGTAAATAGAACTATGAAATAATAATGAACGACGATACAATACCCATGTACAATTATGCTTTGTCGTGATATGCAACACCACAGTGAAGAGAAGATCATATATTACCTTGAAGCTGTGGTTCTCTTGCACGCAGTTTGTAGATAAAACTATTTGAAAAGTAAATTAATTCCTATATTTTTTTTAATTATGTGACAATTATACACAGGGCTGTCAATATCATCTCAGTAGTACTTGTTATTAGTGTATTTAAAAGCCAATACAAATATGATTTAAGAACAGATAAGAGCTAAATTACATAGCCTATCATTTATTATACTACCCTTTAATCTACAGCTAATCATACTCTGCTTCTGAAGTTCACAATTTGAATTTTGAGTTAGAAACTGTTTTACGTACTACCCACATTTACACATAATTCATTTTATGATTATGTTGCGTGCCTTATTAAATTAGGCCATTTAAAGAGTTCTGATCTATAATTCATTCTTAGGTACCTAAATCACAAGGCCCTCAGTAATTGCACCGTATCATTAGCGGTGATTTATGGGTAATAACGGCTCTAGATAAACACGAACGAGTATTCAAATTAGGTATCTACCAAGAAAAAAAGAAAAAAACTTTTAGTGTGGCAAAATGGATTTGTAATGCTGCAAAATCATGTTTAGAATGAAAAAAATTTTTTTAATTTAAGAATGCTTCACTCATAAGCAGATGACTTCAAATATTGGAGATGGGAAAAGAAACGGTCATTGATCGATGACGAATATTTATAGTAACGACATTTCTTGTGAGACGAAATAGTGTTTACAACAGAAGTTGATGATGATGATGATGATGATGATGATGATGATGATGCTGTCCTTGCAATGATGATTGTTGTGAAGATTATGATGACAAAAAGAAAATCATATACTGAAAATTTTTCACCTTAAACCTGTGTAGGCAGACAGACTGGTAGGATCCCTAAAGTAGCAAAGTGACGTCGTTCTCTAAATCCAGAGAATGGACATATTTTACGCTTTCGATACGGGAATGAAAATTATGAATAAGTCTAAACTTAGTAATACTTGTGCCTACCTTCCCATATCTTATGTCATGTGCTGTACTTGGTATCAAACAGCTTGTAGACGCCATAAAAACGATACGATTCTGACGCAGTCATAAGATTGTTAATTAAACAGAGCATCGTATATCTAACACTGCCATGAAGTATGTCTGATGCTGGTACGCCATTTGTTTTTCATACCATGTCTGACATCTTAGAGTGTTATTATTGTTGACCACCAACCGGCTGCCTATTCACGTTGCATCCCAGTTCCGAAGCAAGTTTATCTGTATTGAAAACTACAAATGCTCAAAACCGCTGTGTCCATTTATCCATATGGTTGTCGTCAAGTCGCCTATATATTGAACCTCTACTTACTCCTGATTGTCGTTTTAGAAGTGTCAACTAGAAGTACATAGGGTTACCCATGACAAATAGGCACAGAGAGGTACTAGAATCTCACCTCCAGTTTGTCATCAACATCTGGGGGAACTCTGCACCATCTTCCAGCAGGACAGCTCTCATCAAAGTAACTGGGATAAATCTACAACTTGTAGACGAAAAAACTTCCAATTGATTTGACTATTCCTTTCTTTTTTTCAACTTAATACGCGTTTATGTCCTTCTTCAAAACTATGGTATATAAATTCGAACGCCAAGTACTTTTGTATTGCATGCTTAAAAAGAAAGGGTGGTAATCAAATTGTTCACAATCTTCGATGTTGGTGCTTATTTAATTGCGCAAGTTGACAATCTTTTCCAATATACGCTGCTATACTATAAATGCAGTTTAATAGAATTTTAGAATTTGACATTCGCTCAATTTTACGAATATACATTTCTTAATTGATTTTGTAGTCTGGTGTTACCAGTCATCTAACACCGGGTTATTACATGCGTATGCATTTCAGGAATAAATACACATTGTACATTTTTGCAAAGGTAATGTTCAGCAAATTTCCGATTCACAGAAAATTTCAATTTTCCCACGTTTGGTCAGACGTTTGAATATATGTACATGTACAATGTTATCTTCCATCTTTCGTGAATTTGGCTCCTTCTGGTCGACATTTTGGCATGCTAAATTGAAAAAGAATAAAAATCAACACTCAATACGAGAAAAAATATTTTATGTACGCAACATCCATGTACTTTGAAACAGACTAACAAGTGCATCGATGATCATTTCATCAGATCATAAAGGATTCGTATATCATAAGTTTTTTTAATAAGTTTATAACTGACAGATAGATATGTATAAAGATGTATGATATTAAAGTAAACAAAACTTACGGATACAATTCGGGCGTTAGGTTTCAGAAATGCACCTTTCTCTGCTTGTATGACTCACAATCAGATATAAAGAACTTTTTTGATCATTTACCAGATAACATTTGTACGTTTACGACTTATAAACATTCTGACAAACTTAATATTGTTGGTCGATTTTGTAACGTCTCTTAGTAATGAAGAAGATAGAACATGCTGATTGAGATTACAAATAAATGCAATATTCCATTTGTAAATACAACGATAAGATAATAAGGAAGTAAAGTATGATTCAGACCATGTGTTATACAGATCATAAATTTATAGATACGTATATATGCCTCTCTATGTGGATATATATGCCTCTGGTTTGTCTTTTGTATGTATATAGTTGTCTGAATTCATGTATGTATTAGGGCATTTTAATTTGATACATTTTGTTGTTATTGCTGCTTGTGTTATTGATGATGTAAACGTCCTTTTGCTTTGAAAAAGTCAATGATACAATAATCTACATAAAAAGCTCTAAAGTATTATAAAATCAGATTTATGCACCAGTTCTTCCACCATTTTGTCAGAATTGGAAAACGTGGAACCAATATATGATACTGATAAATAGATAATAAAACAAACTGAAATTGAAAATATTACCTACGTTCAACTACAGACCTTAAATCATGAAAATATTGGAATATCAAAGGCGATTGGAAATTCTTTGTGTCATAGACATTGATTTCCAATTTAACGGTGATGTTTTCTGTACTGAGCATACATGAGATAGGAGATTGCTGAAGACACTTTCAGTTACATTCATTTCCCAGTATTTCCCTTCAGCATCCCCTTCGGAAGTTATTTTTTGTAAAACAAAAGTGAAGAAATTAAAATTTTAGCATTTAAAGCGGCAGAATGGTATAGTTTATAGAAATACGTATTTCACAATATCACCACAATAGTACCAATAGTCTAGGTCTTTTATCATTTTTCATTCTTTTAAAGCACTATGAAATATTATATATATATATGATAAAGTCAATAAAACGGGTACTGCCGCTAAGGTCCCTGTCATGCTTATTCCATTGTTATTTGGTTGGCCTTCATCATCTATAGTTTTCGCTCACTTTCGTCATTTTGGATGCCGCGAGAACAAAACAATGGCGTCTTTTAGGCTTCGTGGTCGAAATACAATAAGTACAGGCCATAATTTAATTAGCTATTTCTATTTTATATATCTTCAAACTAATCTAAGTCACCTTGAATTCAAATGCAAAATACTGCATTTATTACTTGGGGAACACATTCTTTTTAATATCCATACCTGCATTTGTACATTGTGTATGCTTGTTATTGGCAAGTATCACATACATTTCCACTTTAAAGGAAATAGATGAAAGAAAAACATCGAACATTACGTTTGATCAGCAACATAGTCATAACATTTAGTCTTGTTCCTATGCATATTTATAGTAGAATATTCTTGTCTAGACCCGCCTTAACATTTCATTTTGATGTATACCGATTATTGGACTAGTTTTAGCTATTCGTGTTACCTATACATACATTATCAAATGATATCAATAATAAAACCGACGAGTATCAAATATATCATTTCTCATCTTTTTTTTAACTTACAAAACTTTTGAGACAGGTTGAGTTTAACATTTCTATACCAATGCACAAAACCATTAGGCTTTCATTCATATTATTATACACTGATAAACGATTTATGGAAAACTGCACCATTCTCTGATTGTTGAGTATGTATTCCTCTAGGGCAGCCGAAGGTAAGTTTACACGGGCCTCTATCTGACTTTAGCTTTTTCTTATACCGCTACATGTATACCTGAATTAAGCCGCATAGTTCAGATATCATTGAGCCAGTTTTTTTTAGTCCTAAGAAAGATGTACATAGAATGCTCCCGATATATCAGCCAGAGTGGAAACAAGTTTGTTCTCGAGGTAATGATATATGTCTATGTATTATTTTTGGGAATTACGAGTGACAGGTTTAAAGTTAATAAACCCACATACTTTCACACTGCAGTTTTCACCGTCTGCTTCTTTGCTGAGTGGGCACAAAAAATAACAATATTAAAAGGGAAAAACATCTGCAAAAAATGTATACCCAGATCACAAAATGATGACCAATTAATGGTTTTTAAAGTACTCCAGATCATAAAAGTACACTTATATACGATTTTCTCAGTCACCTTATGTAAACTCAATGGGGCGGATGGATAAACAATGTATGTTTGATTCACATTCTCAAGACATGTCGAAGATTTCAATCATAATCTGTTTGGATTGAAACAACCCAGTGTTTTTTTTTCATCGCAAAGAATACATTAACAATCAGATCTTTCTAACACTAACTAGTTTATTTTGTCTGACGGCTGTAGTGATTTACACGTGATAAAGGGAAAGAGCATTTCTCTGTCTAACCTACCATACCCTAGTGCAAAAAAATATGTTTGTAAAATATTTAGCCTCTTTCAAAACAGCATGTTTTTGACACTGTTGATGAACAATAGGTGGACATCCCTAGTACATTTGTTTTAATTGCTTTTGAAACATTCAAAACTTTACTTCAGGGGAAAATCTCGTTACTTTTATCCGTATCTTAGGACTACAATCTAACCCGTTTTAAGAGACCGTCCAAGGGATTGACCAAGAAAGGTAACACGTGACAGGTGACCTCTTAATTCAGGTGATTTATATAAGAAAATCTGATTGCGGGAATCATGCATTTAGGTCACATAAGACAGGTTGTCATTTAATCCAGTGTGTCATTAAGGCGAGTTAGACTGTATCTCCTGTTTGTCAAACACACACACACTCTCTCTCTCTCTCTCTCTCTCTCTCTCTCTCTCTCTCTCTCTCTGTTCAAAAGTATTTTAGAAAACGATCAATTTTATTTAACTTGTAAAATCAGTATCTGTAATTGCATAATTTCTGCTTTACAATGAGCTTTACATTCCACGTTTTGGAAGATATACAAAAGAATCGCAAATATAAATGCTACACTTAGTTTGAATTTGTAAATAAAACACAAAGTGAAACTGAAGATTTGACATTTGAAACGTCATATCCAGAAGAAAATGACAGAATATGAAATATTATGACTTCAACTTAAAGAACAATTGGTTGATTTTACATCCGACTGGCCTGAGGAGACAACTGTTTTAGTATATAGGAGTTTTCCATAATACTATCCCAATGCCGGCTTTACAATGTCCTTTATTTCGAGTATTCTACAATGTATCCGTGCGTGATTAGTTTACTGACAAGTAAATTTATCTCCGGAATAACAGAAGAACAGTAAGATTCTGTAACGTATCTGAATATGACTATGGACTGACTGGTCAGCATTGGAACCTTACTTCTCCATATCACGTGACACCGCCTGGGTCTTCAGTGGTACGTGTTTGTTAAATATTCACCTTGTCTGTAGAGTGTCTTTTGGTTCTTCAGGCGATTGGTATCTGATGTTTTTATATTTTACACACCAACTAGGAAATCGGACTCTGGATGTTACTGTTTCATCCTATAGACAAATAAAGCCAGTCACGTCTGTCTAGGTCTGAACACACAAACCTTCTGTCTGAGGGCGTATCGCATAGGCTGTGAAATGAAGAACGCAGAAAAAGACACCACTTTTTCTTTACCTGATTCGAAATATGGAAATCGACATTTTTGTCGTTTTTTTCGTAAAAGAGGATAAGTGGCCGGTGAATTCTTGACCATGATCTTTACCTGCTAATATTGTTAAATAGGGACAGGCGCACAATTGAATACTGCATCACACATAGGAACAACAAGAATACATTTGTTAATATCTATTTCAATAAGATGAAATTTACTTAAAGCATTTGTTTCTTCTTTTTACAGGGGACTATTGTATCATATACTGTAGTGCTATGTGCATCCCATCGTGCCAATATAAGTCAATTATCTTAAATTTGTTCAGATTGTTAAACCGCTGTGAGCAAGACAAAACAATCGGAAAAAGTTTTGTTTATAATTACTCGTGTAGATCATGAAGTTCAAATAGCAAGAGCAAATTGGGAGATAATGAAATTCATTGTAAGTCAGACTTTATTTATGCCATCGTTATCAGCTAAGACCAAAATAAAAAAATAGAACAAGAATTTAAAGGCACGAGGCTAAATATCTAGAAAATTCACTTGATGCATATTTCTGGGTAATTCAATTACAAAGTTATCGTGTTATTTATACAGAATTGTGTTTCTTGTAATTATGTTTATATAAATCAACATTTAATGGTTTACAGCTCAATTAGAATGTTTACTTGTTTTCCAACTTTTCGACTTTACAAGACTTCATATACGTATGCGATGAATTGCCATGGATTTGTTTATATAAGGAACAGTAGAACTGTTTGCCATTGTTCAAATACAAAATCTACTTGATTATACAGCATGACAACAAGTCTGTGTAAAGCAGTCCATTTCAGTTGATTTAAGAAGTACTTCCGAAAAATGCGTTCTAAATTCAGAAAAGTAAAGATATTATTTTGTATTCTTTGATTTGTAATTTTGATATGATCAGGGCTCTGTCTATATTTTATCGTATATTTTTTCTCTATGATCTATCTTCTTTAACGGCTTGCCTTTTGAAGTCAGTGTCGCTATAAACTTTATGTGCCCTTCGATGACACATGAAGTAATGGTTTGCTTTTAAATGTAGCACTTACATTCACGTTAAGCCTACTTAAGGTAATTAGAGTTCATCCTGATAAAGGGTAGTCAATGGGAATATTCTATATTTATTTTAAAATCATTTTCAAAAAGTTATACACTTACGCTCCCGATGAACTTAAATTCCTACTTTTTAACACATTTATTGGATTAGATGATAATCAAATTCACATACGTCATTTATGGAACGTGTCAAATAAGAAAATAAATATTGTTGTGTCACAGAAGTGCTGAAAGGTCAAAATGAAAGTCTGTACATTAATGAAAAAGATGTAGAGCTGGAAGTCAAACAAGGTCAAATGTAGTTTATAAAAAGTCCTAAGTTTATTGACAGGAAAATCAAATAAAGTTATTAAAACGTATCTCTGTGTTATATTTACCATATCAAAGCGTTACTTAATGGGATAACACACTCTTGATACCAAGGTTCCGCTATCAAATTTTGATTTCTTATTTTGCCAAATTCGTTTTATGTGTATATTTGGTTTATTTACCCGAAGGGAAAGAATTTGCAGTTGTATTTATATTTCATGGCTTAATTTCTTTTTACTTTATCTATATCGATCAGAAGGCGCCAACTCAAACAATATTGTGATAAAAACTACCAATATTTAAACTCTGCTCACTAAGCTGTGTGAATTGATTGCAATTGACAATTAGCAATACTCGTAAAATGTTGAGTGTAATGTCGCCAATGAATATCAGTAAAAATATACCTAGAAAAATTATGTAACTTGCTAAGGTTGTTCGGAGTCAAGATCTGCTATAAAAAACTCGGAAACTGAGAATTAATATAATCCCAAGAAAGAGTAGTAAATCCCATATAATGCGACCAGGTCCCAGTAAGTGTCTAATTCAAGCGAGTCGTGCTGGTCGTAAAAGTCCCTTAAAACCTCTCGGATATAAAGTCAAACTCGATGAAAAAGATTATTCATTAGTGCATGTTCCCTTGTCGATAAAGTTGGATCCATAAACTTCAATGCTGTTTTTTGGTATTTTTTACAGTGCTGTGCTGTTACTATGGAATGGTATTGTTGTTTAATGTCCCATTCAAGAATATTTCACTCATATGGAGACGTCACCGTGTGCCAGTGAAGTGCTACAGATTTTGCCTATGCTCGGCACTGCTGGCCGTAGAGCAGGGAGGGTTCTTTAACGTGCAAACACCTACTGTGACACGGGACTTCGGTTTTTACTGTCTCATCCGAAGGACAAGGACAACCAACCGCGGAGTGGCGATGACGCGGCTCGAACCTGGATCTTCCGATTCGCAGTCGCACACACTCGGCTACGGAGGCCGTTGCTGTTACTATATTAAATTTGGGTTTGCTAGGTATACAAATGTAATTCAAATATTTAAAGTAATAGGAAACTGATAGATAATAATTTGTGGTCGTACATTACATTTAACTTGGAAGCGTCTTTTCTGCCATTGAAAATCTATATGATATTGAAACATGGGTGGATTATGTTAAAGGAGAGAATAACTAGAATTATTGCATTTGATGTTTGGATAATATTGCCTTCCTGAAAAATAATGCAAAAGACGTGCATATAAACTCATAGATGAACTCGTGTCAGAAACTCAGCACAAACAAGCGAAAAAGGATTTTGCTTAGAAAATGAAATTTGTTGAAAGGAGCGAAAGGTTAAGAAATCCTAAAACTATATATATTTTCCACATAAATAAAATCGCAAGGTATTTCGTTCGCCTTTGTTTCTGCCAATCGTGCATATTACTTCATGATATGTAAGGGCGCCTTTAATTGATCTGGCAATTTTGTTCTCTTAAAACAGGTTACTCTGTATTCTAATTAATTATCTATGCAAAATATTTCGTCTCTTTAGAAATTGATTCAAAAATCAATTCTAGATAGCAAACCGAGACACTTTTTAAATATACATGTGAATTACAACAGTGTTTTTTTTTTTGAAATTGGAATCCGAATTGGGAATGCGAATTTTAAGTTCAAGACGGCGCTATTTGATTCAATACGGCAAATTCACGGAACTAAAACTCTCTTAAATAAGGAATCTAGAGTCATGAGCATATATAACTTTATAGAATCCGTGCATTGAAACAGTCACGTAAAGACAAATCCCAATAGTAGAGTTTTCAGTTACTATCATTGACATGAAAACAAGATTCAAGTGCTATATATTTAAACATCCGATAATGAATTATTTAATCAAACATTTTCTACTCGTTAAAGTTCGTGTTTGATTTTCTTACTTTCAATTACAATCTTTAAAGT
>JACSZP010023495.1:0-11976 GCA_016161895.1 Pinna nobilis
ATTAGTAGAGTTCATTTTGCTTTTTCAGGGGTCACTGAATAAAGATAAGGATAAATTATATGTTTTATATGTTATCTTTGACTTTCTTACAGAATTTTGATTGTGGATTGGGATATACACCATGGCAATGCACTACAGTCCCTTTTTTATGATGATCCGAGGTAGGTTTACAATTTCATGCATATGAAATTCACTGTACACCTTTTGAACTTTAAACTTTGGAGATAAAAGTTAAGCTATTGTTTCATTCATTGAAGTTAGCACTTTAAAATGAAAAAAAGCCTTGGCAACAGCATTCATAGTGTCAATCTACTGTTTGAGTAGTAAATTTGCCGTTCAAGTCTTATGGTTACAACACACTGACGCTGTTGGGGTCTCATTTTGAATATAAGATTTATGTGTGTTATTCACATTGTAACTATGTAAATGAAACCTAGAATGCATGATTACTATACATCAAATAGTCCCTTCCCTTATTTTGTCATCAATTTTTTTTAATAAAAACAGAAGAAAATGCTTGTTTCTTTCTAGAATAACTGTTTCATAATTAATGTTCATTCAGCTTCAACATTTTAAACAATGAGTAGTCCACAGCCATACTTGCAGCAATATATTAATCCACGGGGCTTATACACTGTGTGCATGCTAGTTTGAATACAACAAACTTTTTATATGTTATTTATGAAGGATGTATTGTAAGTATAAAAGATTGCAACATAGTGATATAAGGTCATGAAAATTCTTATGATATCCATAACCAACTAGCGTTATTTTGGACACCATCCAGCAAGAAGAACACTAGCCAGTTACCTAGGTGATCTCAATAGTAAGGTGCCAATAATTTGTCCAGATTTTCAATTTCATTACAGTGTTCTGTACATCTCACTTCATCGATTTGACAAAGGCGCTTTCTATCCGTTTGGTGGGGAAGGAAACCACAAAAGTGTCGGAAGAAATGGAGGCAAGGGATACAATGTCAACATAGCCTGGAATGATGTAAGTGTAGAGTTGTGGAGCTTTGTTACCTAACATCCAATATCATTGTTCTGATATTGGAGATAAAAGTGAAGAGAATTTTAAATTTTAGAATTATAGAAAAATCGTCTAGTCATGGTCAAACTTATTCCCCTATGATTAAAGTAGATACTAGCCTGTTTACCACATCAGAACAAGTTATTCTGACCTCAGATAGGTGGTCACCTTGCTATTGAGACCGATTTGCAAGTTGGGTAACCTTTGTGCTGAGGTACCACTCCTTGTGTGATCCTAACTATAACTAACTTAATACTTTTTTTTCTTTGTATCTTTCAGGGTTCCAAATGTGATGCTGATTATATTGCAGCCTTCCAGCATGTCGTATTACCCATCAGTTATGAGGTAAGTAAAGCTATTCTGCATACGTTAGTTATCAATGTGTCTTAATGTTATATGGGGATCACATATATGTATGAGAAGTAGAAAAATTCTCAAGATGAATTGATTAGGTGATTATTATAGTAAAAAGAGCCATCTCTTTTTTTACTTTCAGTTTTCTCCTGATTTGGTGTTCGTTTCCGCAGGATTTGATGGAGAATCTAGGGATCCACTGGTGAGTGTATTTCATTTTCATTCCTACTGCTTTCTTCTTTAATATCTCTTCATCATTTTTTTGGGTAAAATTAAGCTATATACAGCCAAATGCACATATAACGAAGTTGAAGGGAGAGAGATATTTATAACATTGAAGCTAATCTCACTCATTCAAAATTACAAGTACATGTAGTGCATGGAAAATGCACCGGAAATAGAAATCTTCTCGTAACGTTACATGCGATCACATTATTTGCAGAGATGACTGTATAACTTTCTAGCATGTATATTTTCATATAAATTATTTCCTGTGTATGGTCAATTAACTTTGATGTTAAAAGGACTTGGCAATATTGATTCAATTTTACTTCACTGGTCATGAAGCCATTACCGAACACTTACAGTTCCAGAATGGTCATGGATAGTAGTACATGTTTAACAAATGATATTTTTATCATTCTGTTGTCACACAATTGTATCAGATAGACAGACAGAAAAACAACTCACAACATGTCATTAATTACACTTTTATCTTTTGGGGCCTCCGTGGCCGAGTGGTTAGCGTGTTCGACTTCCAGCCGAGAGGCCAGGGGTTCGATTCCCGCAGACGCCACTCCGCGGTTGGCCGTCCCTGCTTTCGGATGAGACAGTAAAAACTGAGGTCCCATGTCACAGTAAGTGTTGGCACGTTAAAGAACCCTCCCTGCTCTACGCCCATAAGTGCCGAGCACAGGCAAACTTTGTCGCCCTTCACTGGCACACGGTGACGTCTCCATATGAGTGAAATATTCTTGAGTGGGACGTTAAACAACAACAAACAAACAAAAAAAACACTTTTATCTTTTATTTGACCAATCTGTACTTGTTATCGTTCAGAAAGTGTTTAAGCACCAGTATCTTAGATAAGAGAGCAAATTTTTAATAGGAACGAAATCTTAAAACCACAAAATTGAAGCATTGACATTAATACTACCTAAGGTGAATACTGAGATGATGTGAATGTGTTTTATTGAGGAAGATTAAAAGTTAAGGGTGAAAATAATCTGGATATTCAGTGTATATGATAATTCATGTCTATTAATTACATGTACTGTGTTAAGTTAGGAATCTTATGTTCATTACAGGGTGGATATAACTTGTCATCATCTGTATATGGTCACATGACCAGGATGTTGAAAGGACTGGGCAATGGAAAAGTCATTCTGGTGTTGGAGGTAAGTTTAGCTTTTTTTTTGTCAACCATGTGTCATTAAGGGGAATCCAGTTTGAGAAAAACATAATTTATAAATTGGAGTTGTCGCACAGCAAATGATTATCTCTTAAATGAGATGGCCATTTGTCAGTATTGCTGTGTACTATTGGTGCTTGTTAATGTGGATGATACAAGTGCAGATATTGTTACGTATGTCCTTTTTTATACAATAAAACATAAGTATTTGGGTACAACAAACTCATTGGTCATTTTATCATTGTATAGCAAACCTGTCTGAGAGATCAACTTGCTTCAGTTGTAAGGGTGGTCTCTCAACATAGATTCTTTTGCATAAATGGATGATTTAATTGTATTACTTGTTCGGTAAAATCACACATAGTAGCTTTTTTCCTGTGGTGCAGTTTCCTATTTCTGTTTCTCTCTCATTGATTTATAACTTTATACAAGAGATAGCACACTTAATTCTTTCTGTTTTTACTTACTAGGGAGGTTACAGTCCTGAAGCTCTAGCAGACTCCATGTCCGTATGTGTGTCAACATTACTTAGCGACACTCTACCTATCATTCCACCCTGTGTGGCCTCTGTCAGGTATGTTGATGTATAGATTACATTCTGAAAGTCATAAATGTGCTGTGATGATGGGACGCAGAGGTTATTATTCTGAAAGTGATAAATGTACAATTCTGAAAGTGATAAATGTACTGTGATGATTGGACACTGAGGTTATTATTCTGAAAGTGATAATTGTGCTGAAATGATGGAATGTCGAGGTTATTATTCTGAAATTGATAAATATGTTGTGATGATGGGATGCTGAAGTTATTACTCTGAAAGTCATAAATATGCTGTGAAGAAGAAATACATTTGGATAAGGATAAAGGTCAACATCTATTTCTCTGTGTATAAATGCCTATCAAGGCCAACACTTCTCTATGTACAGATAAAATAAATATTAAAGCCAACATGTCCATGTTTTATGGTCCCATGTCACAGTAAGTGTTGGCACATTACAGAACCCTCAGTACTGAAAGGCCATGGGTACCGAGTATAGGCCAAATGTGTAGCCCTTCATTGGCATATTGTGGCATCTCCACATAAGTGAAAGATTCTGAAATGGGACGTGAAACAATAATACAACCGACTAAATGTCTGTGTATCAGAATAAGGCTGATATGTCTCTTTGCAGGTGTGGTTTCAGGACATTATTTCTCAATTTCAGTAAAGAAAATAAAAGACAAAACAAAATCAAAATTTGGTCCAGCATGTCAGGCTGAAAATTTTGAAAATGACACTAGCTATCTTCATAAAATCAAAATTTATCGTTCTTTCTCTCTATTTCACAGTGGTGCAGAGGCTATAAAACAAACATTATCAACTCAGAAGTCATATTGGAAGTCATTACAGTTTAATGGTATGTCTTTCCATCTTTCTGAAATTTTAACCTTAGGCAGTTCCTTGTAGATTTTAGATAAGAATTTTCAGAATGGCCCTAGAGTCAAGATAGTATTGGGTCTCTATGACAATGGTTAGAACATGACACTTTATTGTGTAAGTAAAAGAGAACTGAATATTCATAAGTTTGGTGAAAGGAGCATCTGGGGGCTTCATCTTGCCTTGTTCTAAAATTCTATTAAAAAAAAAAATGTTATACACTAGTGTTTATTGATAGTTGATAGGAATTCCCCCCAAAATCTGAATATTTAATATTCCTGCACTGTCCGTAAAACTGATGGGTCAAGACCATGATCTGAGAAGATTATCTTATTTCTGGGAGCATATATCAGTACTAAATGTCTCATGCTCATTTTTGGGGAGCATTCGCTAGTTTAATTGATATCTTTATTTTTTTGTTAACAGTGGATTTGCCAACCTCGGAGCAGCTAAAGGAGATTCAGAAGAAGAAAGAACAACAGGAAAAACAGTTACAGAGTTCTAACAAGTTATCATGACCTATCAGTAACCATGGTAACCATAGTTCCTAACTAAGATAAACCTGTTCACTCCTGTGTCAACTTTAAAGATCATATTAAAATGTAACTCCAAAATCTTAAAAACCATCACATTTTGAACATTTGTAAGTTACTTGTATCTGAAATTTCAGCTAGTCTGTGTTAATGCATTTTAGCCTAATTAGGTACTTCCATGTCAGTCATTGATTTGTTATTATTAAGCTGGTTCCCTGACTGTGTTACTAATGAGCTGGTTTCCAGATTGTGGTGGTGCTCAGGTTCTATTTTTTACGTATCTCTACAATGCATTTTCAATCATTTTGACACAAACAAATACTGTAAAATGCATTGCACTTAATAATTTATTGATAATTCATTGATGTGTATTTTGTCTTTGTTTTTAAAATGAAACAAAGAACTCATAAGAGTGTACATCTGAATATCAAAAAAGATGTGTCCAGTTTGATATTTAGCTGTAAAAAGGACTCAACAGTAAGGACATTTTTCACCTGTTGAGCAAGGCCTTACTTAGAAAGCACATGTCTGAATGAAGTTAGAAAAGTAAAAAGGAAAATTGCTTTTTTATCGAAGGAAAAATTTCCATGTTACTTTCCCTCTCTTTCTCTCTCTCTCTCTCTCTCTCTCTCTCTCTCTCTCTGTGTGTGTTCTCACGGCATGACAACTGAACATAAGCAAATGAAGCAAGAAAGAGAGCTCCATTACTTTCCGTTTAAAAAAAAAAATTGCTAGCCTAATCAGACATGTGCTTACCTAAATCAGCTGGTCAAATGAGAAACTAAACTGAACATGGATAGTTATCAATATTGAGCCTTGGTAAACATAGATGATTTTGTATTTTCTGAATTGTAATGCAGCATTTTTTTTGTGTTAAATGTTTTTTGTCTTTATCAAATGAAATTTACATTGATTTTATACACCAAACTGTTCAAGCTCATGGTTCAATGACACATTTATATATATCTTTTTCATTATGCATACAACAGTTATTACATGTTTATGACACAAATAATCTCATAGTAGAAAAGGTGTGGTTGTGTACCTCAGTTATATTTTCATTGAGAAACGATGTCTCATGGTCTTTATGTTATGATGCTACTGAAGAATAATTGACCTTGGTCAGGGGTTTTTTTTTAGAGTCTCACATGGGTTGATAAATGACAAGCTACAAAAAGAAACAGCCATTTTTAATTTTTTCACACAAAAATAGCTGTTCAAAATTGTTGACTGGTTGTTGCAGACTTGACTCTTGATACTTCTACAATAGAACCTGTCCTGAGAGACCACCTCTGTGGAAATTTGGCCTTTTTAAACTGGTTATATAAAAAAAAACAGGTTTTATGTTAAGGATTAACTGAATTGTCTATTCACAAACAGGAGCGAAATATTTATCCAGTCTTCAAATGGAAAAATTGAAACGTGGCCTTGCATGTGCCCAATTGAGCTCTTAGGCATTTTCTGAGTTGACCTAGCAAATGCTCTGTTTCTACAGATAGATATTTTATATATAGGTCTTAGGTTGTTCATTATGTTGGTGCTGTAGACTCAAATGACTATTTTCTTACCATACATATACATGTTACATAATTCTGTGCTAGTAGTTTTTGTAAACTTGGAAGCATAAGTGATAATCATATGTTGAGCATAGATTGCTAGAGTACTGATCATGTCCTGAGCATTAATGACTTTGTGCTGAGCATTGGTTGTTATTGTATAAGTGTTTTATACCACTTTTTGACATTACTTCAGCAATATCATTAAACTATTGCAGTCTTCATGAAGTTTTACAAATTTTAGGGACATCATCCTTTGCTGTGAGTGGTCTTATTCTGGACATAGGTTCTCTATTTTTACTTTCTCATCTTAAGGACAGAAAAGGCCATTGATGTGTCCACAAAAAATTTTTCTTCATGAGCAGTTTTCCATTCTGTGCTGGGCATGAGAACTAATCCTATGCAGAGAATTGGTTGTCGATGAGTGCTGAGCACGAGAATTTATCCAGTGCTGAGCATTGGTTGTCATTTTGTGCCCATTTGAGAACTAATTCTGTGCTGAGGATTGGTTGTCTTTCTCTGCTGAGTATATGAACTAATCCTGTGCTTTGCCTTCTGTGCAGAGCATTGTCAGTCTTTACTAAGAAATGAGAAATCATTGTCAAAACCTATTCTTAGCAATGGTATTCAATTTGTACTGAGTACTTATAGAAGTTAGTCAATATTGAGCAACGTTAGATGCATATAGTCTCCATTGAGCATGGTAGTTTCTAAGAATTGGTAGTGGTTCTTTAATGAGCAATGTTTGATATTAAAGTTGGTAGTAAGTCCATGCCCTAGCATTGTTGGTAGTTAGTATTTACTGATCATTGTTGTTAGTTTTTAATACTAAGAATCAGTAGTTGTATTGTTTTTTACTGAGCAAGGCATTGGTAGTCATTTAATACTGAGAATAAGTAGTCAGATTATTTTTAGTATTTGTACTCTGCCAGTTTAGAATTTTGGTAGTCAGCCTATTTGACTATAGGGCCTATGTAGTCACTACTGTGTCTTCTTAGTTCAGTTTGTTGTTGTCAATATGAACCACTTTTTCAGCAATCTACAATATTATTATGAATGTTAAATATTTTTATGTGACACTAGTGATGTATCCATATGGCCTTAACATGACATGTTCTCTGTAGGTAGTTCTATGTGCACTGGAGCTTTTCTTTGATGGGCATCTAATTTCTTTTGAATGTGCATGTTTTATACTGAATACTGGTAGCCACAGTAACTGGAACATATATTGTATCCGGAATCAGTTGTTGCAGTGTTGTTTAACGTCCCACTCAAGAATATTTCACTCATGGAGACATCACCGTGTGCTGGTGAAGGGCAACAAATTTTGCCTATGCTTGACACTGCTAGCCGTAGAGCAGGGAGGGTTCTTGAACATGCCAACACTTACTGTGACAGGGGACCTCGGTTTTTACTGTCTCATCCAAAAGACAGGGATGGCCACCCGAGGAATGGCGCGGCACGGATTCAAACGCTGGACCCTTCGATTTGAAGTTGAACACGCTAACCCCCATGTTGTTGTTGTATAAGGGTTTTACATCACTCTTAAATTGGTTTCACCTACAGTGTATATAAAGACCTCCTTAGAGACAAAATAAAACTGTCTTTATATGTAGATGGCTGTTACATAGAGGTTGATTTGTGTGTATATAGTACATGTACTATTGGGGACAGCAAAAAAATGGTCTTGTGACCAGATGGTCATTATATGCAGGTGGTTACTAAATCAGGTTTCACTTAACGGGTATATATTGTTTTATCAGGCTGAGACTTCAGAAGAAGTCAGAAGTTTTGCCAACACCATACAGACCTACAGTCAGGTCTTCGTCCTTTACAGGGATGAGTGGAGCATTAATCCTTGATTTCTTCTGTTTCAACTGAATACAAAATTTCTAGTCACAGTGTACACATAATTAAATAATATGCAAGGTGCTAAGTGATCTTAACCCTTTCAACACCACAGACTGTAATAGACTATTCTAAGACCATAGATAAGAACACACCATTTTGATATATCGGGTTGAAAAGGGTGAATGTTTGTGCACATTGAAAATTCCACTTATGACTATATTAGTGAATTGGAGACATGGGCTTTTTTTGTGCTGAAATGTTACAAGTTTTTGCAGACATGAAGTATTGTACTACCGGATGGCAGTTATTGTAAAAAATGAACCATTATTTGTTCAATCATGGTAGCTCTAGTTACTGTGAGCATTAACTGTTGTGATGAACATGGGTAGTTATTGTTAACATAAGTTGTCATTTGCTTAAAGAAGGTGTTTATCTCAATCCTCAACTGTTTGTGTGGTACAGCAATCATCGTTAACTGGATCAATCATAATGTTGAACATGTAGAGTGATATCTTATATCATTTCACTGTTTGTGCTTTAAATTGTATTGTGATGATGCTTAGCAACCATTTTAAAATGAAACACTCTTGGCTTAATTGCTCCACTGGATCTATTGTGTGCTGAACATTTAGGGTGATATTACATACGTTTTGTACTGTAAATTGTATTGTGCTGATAGCTAGCAACCATTTTGAAGCATCCTTGCCTTGATTGTGGTAGCTATACTTGTAGTGTAAAACAATAGGATCTGCTATAAGATGACTTTTTCTGTCATATTTCACATAGTTTGTGTTATAAGAAGGACAGGCTGCTATTGAATGCATACATGGTCGTTAATTAAGCAATAAACTGTTAAGCTATTGCGGGTATGGTCTAATATCGGGACAAAGGTTGAATGGAAAATTAATCATAAACGCATGTTTATTCAATTTTACATTCAAAGTTTGTCCCCATATTAAACCAGAATTGTACCCGCGATAGCTTAACAGTTTATTTTGGACATCATATGTTACAGTTCATCATTGATTCTATGATGCAAACAACACATTCACTTCTTTAAAAGCGCGAGTCAATGTACTTAAAGTATTGGCAAAAAGGGCTACATGATATTTGCATTGTTGAATGAGGTCAGCTACATACATCAGCTCGTAGTGGCTACAACATTGAACATACCCCTTTTTTTACGTCAGGAGCAATGGCGGATATGGCCAGTTAGACACCATACACATTTACTGAAGAGGAAATAAAATAAGCAAATGTAAATATTATAAAATTAGACTAATCTGTAAGTACATGTATTCATGCAAAAAAAATGCAAAACATTTTGAATCTACCTCACTTTTTCTGAACCACACTTTTCAACAAATCAGACATTATTTTCAATATTTGTAGGAGAAATAAACTCTTTTTTTATACCTTAGCCAATGTAACAAAAACCATTTGTACCACTAACATTTATGCATTGTATGTTAAATTTACTGTCATAACTTTTTTTATCTTTGTGATATCGTTCTGTGTAGTCTCTGATTATTATAAAGTAACCCTCGTCATTTACTTACCACTATAAGCTGTGTTAGTTAATGTACTAATCCCCTACCAACATGCTGGAGGGAACTAACAGTTTAACCCCCACCCCCATTACACCATCGTTTTTCAGTCTTTTTTTCACTGCTATTGCAGGTTTAGAATTGATTTCTTTTTATGGGAATACATATTAATGCGTTCAGATCTACTTTTTTAGCAGAGTTATTGCACTTGGACTTGCGTTTTTTGAATTTATCCAGATGGGGACACATGTTACTGGGATATCAACGCTTAAACAATTGTCCTTTTCTGATATCTGTGCATAAATTGTCTAATTAGTGCTACTCACAATTATAAAGTCAAGCTCCTAATATCTTGGCAAAATTCTTATGAAAATTATTTTTTAAGTAAGATGGCTTGCAAGAAACCATGAAAATGCATTGACATGTACATTTATTTGTGAATTCAGTGTTATAACAAAGAGAAATAGTATTGCCACAAAAGAATTACTATTTATGTAGTAAATTATGATGCTTACAATGAAGAATGCCTATAACAAAGTTAAAAGTCAATCCCCTTTGACTTCGTTATAGACCAACACCACTGTAATTACAAGATAGTATTAAATAATTAAAAATATCATTTAAACTTAACTCACCACAAGGAATGTGTAGTACATGCATATTAACTCAGGGAAAATTATGAGAAAGATAATGTGCACTAATTTAACTTCACCTTTGATGTATAAGGTTTGTTTTCTATGCCGTGACACTTGGTAATCTTCATTAAATTTAAAATGAATGGCTATTGGGAACACATTTAGCAAGTCTAATTCATTATTTCCTATTAATTATTCATTTGTACTGGATCAACACGTGGTGATCTGTTTGTCGTATGTATGTAACAACATGCTGCATAAACTCAGCATGTAAAATTTGAGGCTGACAACAGCTCGCATTGCTTAAGTACTACATGTATATCTATATTGAACAGCATACAGTAATAAGCGTAATCTGTAATGAAACGATGAACTGCCAATTTAGAATTCGTTTTGTTAACCCATTTGTTGATAGTATTAGTTTCTGTGGTGGAGCAGGATAAGACATTTGTGCTACAAAAACTAGTCATACACGTGATTTGTGTGACTGTGTAATGGTAGAGTGGAGCCTTGCTATTCAGACCACTAGACTGTACAATTTTTCCTTACAAACTCATTGTTCTGTTCCCTATTTCCAAAATTTATATGTACATGTACCTATGTAGGAGTCCACGACATGTAATGATGTAGCATCAAGGTCCAGTGAGTTAAGACACGTTATAGTTCAACAGCAAGAAAGTAGGAATTGCTAATGCCACAACCCCGTTATCATCGTTGATAATTGCTTTCATAGACAAAATTTTAACAAGGGCAATTTATCCTTTGAATGGGCTTCGATATTTCATGTAATGGATCTCTAATGATCCAGGCTTTCAGTCAAGCCAATGACCTTTGAACTAGTGACTTTGAACTTTAACACCAGTTAGAAAATTTCATTTTATTTAAATCTTACAGCAAGGTTTGATGTCTTCCGAGAATTCTTGTTGATGTTTATGCTACTGTAGCAGGTTGTCGTATGTTGTCTTTACATGTAAAAGTAAGGGAGCTGGCAAGCTGTGAAATTATCCACTGCTCTAGCTGGTGTGATGGTTTCTTAAGTGAGGGCAATTTAGCATGAGGAAATTGAAATAGAAGATTGGAGATGTCTGGTACTAAAAGTGAGGTGGTCTTAGGCAAGGTTCCACTGTAACACCCATCAAGTTTTCTTTACCGACAGTTTTGTATTGTATTTTTGTTTTCTTTTCTCTCTTTTTTTGTGGTAAAAGATATATATATTTTTATGAATAAAGCTATCACTTAACTCTGACTTTGTTATTTAGTATGTATCGCGGCTCTATAGTAGAGTGGCTGTTTTTAGAGTTCAGACCGTGAGGTCATTTGTTCAAGTCTTGACAGAGGTGGCTGGCTTTTACCATCATTTGGATGTTGGAATAGAAAGTAGAAGAAAAAGAGTCCCCATGACACTGTGGGTGTCAGTTTGTAAAAGCTCCATTACTGCTCAGTGGCCCTAGGTGCCAAGCATAAGCCAAATAATGAAGCTCAGGTCTCCATATGAATGAAAGACTCTAGAGTGGGTCGTTAAACAACATAAACTTGCAGAGTGAAACTGGCAGTAAAAGACAATTTATTGTGAGTAGGACATCACCAGAAACATTTTGTAAGCATGCTGGGTGTGAAAAAGTCTCCAAGATGTAAGACTC